>JARYHS010001816.1:0-80694 GCA_031002005.1 Vandiemenella viatica | reverse complement strand
TTTTAGGCCATGAAATGCAACGCAGATGGAAGAGCTTGAGAAATAGCTTCACAAGGGAATTAGCAAAGCAAAAGATATCTAAGTCAGGTGACGAAGCGTCCAGCAGAAAATCATACGTTTTATTTTGAAATGCTTAAATTTTTAAAGCCGACTTTTCAAAACAACAGGTAAAATCTGATTTGTGAGATCAAAAAATAGTTTTTTTAAATTTATTGAAAATAATAATTTATGATTTTTTTTTTAAGAACACACTCAAACCTGGAACCTGAAAATGAATGCCATGAACTAGAAGCACACATTCCGGAGGAATTTATTTCTCCGATAGATCGTGGCCAAAAAAGAAAAAAAAATCGCATGACTCAGAGGATACTTTAAAGGAACTTAATGATACACTGAGAGAGTCAATAAGGTTGCGTTCTGACAGAGCTGATGACGATGATGACAAGTTATTTTTACTTTCCCTACATGCACATTTAAAAACCATTCCTGAAAGTAAAAAGTTACTTGCAAAAGCAGAAATTATTCAGGTTTTAGCAAAATATAATGATCCACTGCCATGTGGTTCCGACAATTATAACAGATATCTCATTCCTTCCACTGCTTCTGCTCCTATCCATTATCCGCCACATCTGCAAAATGAATATTACCAAAGAAATATGCACCACCTTAACCATCACTCTGTTCCCAAGCCTAACACAACGGTGCAGAAGACTACCAACCAGCAATCTCCAGTTCCATCTGACGATTCGAGTTTGCTCTCACTTATGAGCAATGAATCTTCTTAAAATGTAATGTATTAATGTTACATATTCATGCAGATTTATTTTTAAATTTTTGACAGTATAATAAATTCTATAATTACAAAAAGAATTTTTTATTACCTAATTGTTACAGCCAATCTCTCAATCCCTGGGATACATTTTCGCATATTGGTGTCCTGGTAATTAAATCCAAACTTTATTTTTTCATGTAGTTCATGAAATGTAGACTGTGACATCCTGAAATAATTGAAGAACTTTCTATCATCCGCCAGAACTTCATTAAACAATGTATAAAATGCACCACTTTCTAATCTCTTAGCACATATTGGATGAACCCACTTCCTTCTTTTACTTTTCTTTTTTTTTGAGATTGTTTAAAATGCATATTGCCGCGGCCAATTCCTCAGGTTCCAACATTCTGAATAAAACTAGTACCAATATGAATACAACAATCGCCTTCATTGTCGGTGAGAAAGCGGGAGCTGTGTCTCTGACGCAAGAGACACCAAGTGGCTCTGAAGTGGCCGCGCTAAGATTCCGGTGGCCGGTGTCTAAGAATTCAGTGGCCGGACACCGAGTGTCCCGTGTGAAACGAGCCTAAGTGAACATGTATCACCGAAACACTAGAGTATTTAACATCAAAATAGGCTCTCAGCAGGGTTCAGCACTAAGTTCATTTCAATTCATGCTGGTAATGGATGTCATTAGTGGTCAAATCAGTGATAATGGCACAAAGGAACTCCTGCTTGCTGATGACTTTGTAATGATAGCAGACACTGAAGAAGGTCTACAACAGAATCTTTGGCTATGTCAAGAAAATTTAAAAAGAAAAGGTCTAAAGATCAACACAAAGAAGGTTGAAGTACTGGTTATAAGCAAACAAACTTGTAAAACTAACATCAAGGGCACCAAGGGGATAATGCTGACACAGGTAAATAGATTTAGAGACCTAGATGGAATAAGAGCAGCAAGTGGCTGTGAACCACAGGTGAAATCCAAAGTAAAAGCTGAATTGAACAAATGGAGAGATATAGCTATAGTGATATGTGATAAGAGGATGAGTAAAAATATGTATGACTCTGGTAAGATGAGTTATCCTTTGTGGGCCAGAAACATAGGTTTTATATAAAATAAAGATAGCCTCATGGAAAGGATGAAAATCAGGATGCTAAGGTAGCTATTGCGTATTTTTCTGAGGAACAGGATTTGAAATTAAGAGATGAGAAAAATAGCTGCAGTGGCTAATATTAATGAAATCATGAGAGAAAGATAAAGGTGATACAATCATGCCATGAGAAGAGGTGAGGAAGAACTAATCAAGAAACAATGGAAGATACCTTTGGAATGAAAAGAAATCCATGTATAAAGTGGTAAGATCTGGATAGAAGGACCCCGTTAATATGGGACTTTAAGAAGATGACCCTGTAGACTGGGAAAGGTGGAGGAAACTCATCAAGACAGCTGACCCTAATTATTGGGCAAAGGTGGTGGAGAAGGAAAGAATGGTTCTTTGTAATAACAGTGTTTACCGGTATTTAAAACTATATACAGAGTTTAAAAAAAAGCAAATAAATGTACATTCTTATTCTCCTAGCATAAAGTGATCATACGTCCAACAAATACACTGTCATAATATTTCTTAACAAATTTAAATCAAAATGTGTATATCTTTCAAAAATACATCTCTGAAAATGGAAATAGTTTCCTCTAATGATGGTGGTAAAGAGTGAAAATTATATTACTAAACCTTAATAGTCAGTACTATATATGAAATTTTGCATATCTAATTATTAGGAATCTTCATAAACAAAATATTATTCATTATGATCACCAAACCAAAAATTTCCTGGTAGAAAGTATCAAAATATTATTCATAAATTCCTATGCAGCTTTAATGTTACACAGTATAGAACATCAATACTCAATTGAAGAATCATTATCTGATAAGCAACAATTATGTATTACAAACACACAGTATTTGTGATAACTTGGGATGTTGGGGTGAAGTCTTTATAGATGTATCACTGGATTGTACTGTGTTTAAATAAAATACTAGGAAAGTTTCTGTTCTTATGACCTTATGATTAGGAAGAAATGAGAAGTATGCTAAATAATATACAAATGCATGCAGCAAATTCTGCTATATAAATTAGTTAGGTAATAAAATGCTAATGGATATCAGGTACCACATAAACAGTTCATGTGGAGATGGGGATAATCATTAGGAACAGTCAGTGAACAGAGATCTGTGCTGCGTTGAGCCCACAGTGGTAGAGCCAGATGAGCGACCATGTATTCACATCCATACTGTTCAGTGCTAACCACTAATCTCAGGGATGATACATTTTTAAAAACTGGTGGGAGTTCAGAAATAATAATAGTGTTACAGATTTTAGTAAATGCTTTTGGAAGGAATAAGAAAATTTAGTGTAGATAATTATGCACACTAGTTGCTATTGGAGGTTAAGATGGAATTTGTGATGCCTGATTTTAATAAATGTGAAATGAAAACTATTTTCTTTTATATAAATTTAAGAACGAAAAAAGGGAAGTGATTCACCAATTTCATAAAGAACAGAATCAAAACAGTAGTAAATCGGTAAGAGATTGAGAATGTTAAATTATACGAGGCATATTTTTTAAGTAAGTACCATTTTATCACACCTTGGCTGCAGCGCTACGGTCGGCGTTCCGCGCATGCGCACTGGGTACCTGCATCTCTTGCCTACGCACTGACGCCATTACAGTCTAATTCTTCCTTGCTTACGTTGTTCACTGAGTGTTTAAGATGCCTCCGATAATCGTGAGTCCCGCCGACTGTGAAGAACAGGCTGTTATAAGATTTCTTTGTGCTAAAGGTCTAAAACCGATCGATATTCATCATGAGATCTATGCAGTTTACGGAAAAAACATTATGAGTGATGGAATGGTGAGAAAGTGGGTGAGGGCATTTAAAGATGGCCGCTCAAATGTGCATAATGAACAACGGAGTGGGCGTCCTTCGGTCGTTAATGAAAGTGGACAATAAGGTGAGAGAAAACAGACGCTTTACGATTTCCTCCTTGTGTGATGACTTTCCTAATGTTTCTCAGTAGTGTTTTGTATGGCATTGTGACTGAGCACTTGAATTACCGAAAATTGCGCTCACGTTGGGTACCGAAAATGTTAACGGATTTGCACAAAACCAAACGTTTAGGCAGTGCATTGACTTTGCTTGAGCGGTACCACAACGATGGTGATGATTTATTAAGCCAAATTGTTACGGGCGATGAGACATGGGTGCCCTACGTCACACCTGAATCAAATCAACAGTCCGTGGAATGGCGGCATTCAGATCACCCAAAAAAGTGAAGTTCAAGCAAACGATTTCTGCCTGGAAAATCATGTGCACAGTTTTTTGGGACAGAAATGGAGTATTGCTTGTGGAATTTCTGCCTCGTAATGAGACAATCAATGCAGCAGCTTAATGTGAGACATTGAACAATCTGCGCCGTTCAATCCAGCAACAAAAGACGTGGCAAGTTGAGCAAGGGCATCGTTTTGCTGCATGACAATGCCCGTCCACATGTGGCTAATCAGACCAAAGATCTCATCACTTCGTTTCGATGGGAAACTCTAGATCATCCCCTGTACAGCCCTGATCTGGCACCCAGTGACTACCATTGTTCCTGCACTTGAAGAAACACCTGGGTGGTCAGCGTCTTGAAGACGATAACGAAGTCAAAACAGTTGTGATGCAGTGGTTAACAAGTCAGGCGGCAGACTTCTATGAGAAGGGTTTTCAAAAACTGGTACTACATTATGACAAGTGCCTCAATATTGAAGAGAATTATGTAGAAAAGTAGAGTAAGGTACAGGCTTTCATGTAAAAATAAAATTATTGATATATATTTGCACGAATTTTTTTAAATTTCAAAACGGTACTTACTTAAAAAACATGCCTCGTAAATAAGGAGTATCAAACATACAGGAATGAAGCTACATGCATAGATAGTATTGTAAAATCCAAATCCAATTTGAATAATCAGGGTAACTAATAGTTCAGGTGATTGTTTAGAGAAAGATTAGAATGGATTAGAGATGGGTCACAAATAACTAAACGGCTACAAATAACCGTTATTTTAAAAACGCCGTTAAGCAAGTAGCGGCCAAAACGATAACTGGAGTTATTCAAATAACTGTCAGCACTTCCCTCTCTGACAGCGCTGTAATTGTTCGTCGACCGCCTGCTACGAGTGCATCAGTCACCGCTTATTGCTTCTCTCACCGTTATTAACTGCAATAGATACCACTAGATGACACTACCATCGCAAAATAATAGTTATTAACTATGATAGCGACCACTAGAGGACACCACATATGTAAACCGCTTTTTACCCCTACCTTTGACCGTTATTAACCGCGATAGCGACCAACAGATGTCGCTACTACTGACGACGTCAAATACTACTTTGCAGATATTATTTGCGATGGGGTCCAAAATTTAACATATTTCTACAACTTAGTGACCATTAAATCGGTTTTCAGCATCCATCCTTCCATCGTAAACGACTTGATTATGCTTTTTGTTACAGCTGTTTACCCGTGTTGTAGCGTTTTTTGCCCGTTGAAGGCGTTATTAACTTCGATAGCGATCAATAGAGGACACTACCTGTGTAAACCGCTTTTTACTACCTTTCACCGTTATTAACTACTATAGCAACCAACAGATGTCGCTACTACTGACAACGTTAAATACTACTTTGCAGGTATTATTTGCGATAGGGTTCAAAATTTATCATCTCTCTACAACTTAGTGACCATTAAACCGGTTTTCAGCATCCATCCTTCCATCGTAAACCACTTGATTATGCTTTTTGTTACAGCTGTTTAACCGTGTTATAGCGTCTTTGCCAGTTGAAGGCGTTTATTAACTTCGATAGCGATCACTATAGGACACCACCTATGTAAACCGCTTTTTATTACCTTTCACCGTTATTAACTGCAATAGCGGTCATCAGATGGAGAAACCATCGAAAAGCGCTAGTTTGAAAGTGGAATGTAACATATACCTTTGTCTTGTTTAAAATTAATCCTGTTCCTAACTCCTATATACCAAACCAAGACTTCCTCTGATGGTTAAATAAGTTAAAATAATTCAAGGTATCAGTTACTGTTTCGCAGGTTGTAATGCTTTAATATTTGACAAATAAAACTACTAGAAGATGCCAAAAGCCTTTAAAACTTCAATTAAATTCACTCACAATGTATTAGTTTACATTCAGACTAGGTATGAATAGACAATAGGATGAGTTTTCATGTTTGGTTGAAAGTGATGACATTATTAATAAATCATGTTTCCACCACAAAGAAATAATACTGTTAACTTGTGTTTGTAGCATGCTGATAGAAGTGGCTATAACAGAACTATCTGGAAAATATTTTTTCCTTGTGAACATCTCCTTTAAAAAAATTACATAATGTTAGACTATTGGAAGATTGCACAAAGCATCAGTCATGGGATCATTAGTTACTTTTTATCAATTTTCTCTTGCTAGTGTCTCTGTGTAGCACATAAGGTCTAAAAATTTTCCTTTGGACAGATAAATATTTCTTCTGGATAGTAGAGGTCTTAAAGATAACTTTCCACAGTCAAAAATCAAAACCTAATTAGATTTAAATGTGTTCCAGATTTGTGGTGCCAGGTAAGGTATACTGAATGAATGATTGAAGTACTATCTACTTATACACAATTTATGAATTGTTGGCAAATGGAGCATTTGATAATTTTCATTCTGAACTTGTAGAGGGAGGCAGAAGGTTAATATTTATTTATTTCAGTAAGGCTACACAAACTAAATAACTAATAGTATTTAAGAGGTTCTACTGAAGTTTATGATATACTACACTAAAATAATAAAGGCTGTTTGTTAAAGTAAGTATAAAGAAATTATATAACATGAAAACTGCAGTACTGAAGTGAAAGTGGACAAATATTATTCTAGTTAGAGTTTGGCTACAAAAAAAAGTTATACTGCTACAGAAAACTAGCTCAGGTGATACATAAACTAAAACATATTGATGTAGGTGCCACATTTGTATGCTCCATCCATAACATGCACAAGAAGCAGTATTGTGAAAGTATAACATTCTTAAAGTCACTATGTTGGAAACACATGTCACAATCTAATTTACACGCTTCAAATTAAGAGAAAAACTGCCCACACACATATATAACACATTTGTTATTCTGAAAGTGAAATTGCAACTGATTGATGAGGAAAGGGTGCGATAAAACAGCATACAAATTGGTTAAATAAACCTTCTGGAATCAGTTATTCAAGTTCAGGTAAAACTTTATGGTGGATGGAAAGCATATTCACTCTATGAGGAAAATATGCGACAAACATCATTACATTTTCTTCCAGGTCGAAATAAATGTTTACACAAAAATTCATCCCACATTGTTTGATTTCCGATCGGTTCATTTACAGATTCTTAACGAATAGATAACATTACAATATTTGTTTCACTATTCTCACAAGTCAATTAGTTTCAAACAGCAAATCATATTTACATTTCAAATTACTTTTATGTACGTCTGAACAACATATTTAAATTGCAGCTGGTCTGTTATTGGGACATATTTACAACATAAGTAAAATATACTATACATATAACTATAGCCACACAAAACTTAAAGCGAATTAATGGCCAGACTGATTTTTTTTTTACTTTCAGCAAAGTTAATCTTCTGTTCTTTACGAGTACGCAACGCGTAATGCTGTATTTGTTGCATATATTCATAAAAACTCCTATCACAAATTCATTAGTTTCAAACATATTAACACGTAATCAAAACTGCCACTTCGGATTTTTTTTATATATCGTACATCCCTAAATCACTTATACTTCATTTCCTCCTGTTTGATCACGTTATACACAAACCGCTAAAGCTGGTTGTGTTAAAATTCTATTTTACCAAGGCATCACTGCCACTTATTAAACAAATACATAAACACAAGTCTAAGGCATATATAATGTCTCTGACAGTTACTATGGAAGCCGCTTATTTGAAAGCCGCTATTGGTGACGTATCGTTAAACGCTAATAACGCTAATAAGCGGCTTTTCGTGACGTCAGGGCTATTTCGCTATTATTTGTGGGCGTGGCCGCTATTTTCGTCACATCCGGTTATTTGACATTTCCGGCTTTTTTCAACAAGAGAAGAGCGTTTCTGAGCAGAGACTTTAGTAGCGTCTCCACAGATATTACTTCGGAACAAAATAACTATACGTTATTTCTAACGATTAAAAAAAGCGGTTAGGAAAAAGAAGCAATAACTGAATAACGTATTACTGGAAAAAAGCTGTTTTGCCCATCTCTAGAATGGCTCAAATGAAATAACCAACACATTCAAAATATTTAGCTGATAATGATGAAAAACCAGAGATTGATTAAAATAGTGGAGTGAATGTTTAAAAACTGAAGATAAAATATGCTAAGCTTTTTGAAGTTATCAAAAAATTTCACTATCAGAAAGTTATACACTAATGCAATATATCTGGGATCAATTTAATCAGGAAAGAAGATTATAAATAAGGTGAAATCGAGGTTGAAGAAACTATCATAGTGTCTCTAGATAAAGGGACAATTCAGATGAGAGTTTTAATGTAGGATTCGAGACTTGAAGTACAAAACTAACTTTTATAACAAGGAAATTTGGGTAGAAAATTTTCACAGTAGAGTCCAACATTTATGGCAAAAACAAAATTACAGATGGTTATCAAGGTAGTATGGATTAAGGAGCTGCCTGCAATTTTTCACTGTCTATTTGAGTGTGTGCTATTTCATTTTACTGCTTTTTATCAGCCCAAACAGGACCCTATAACTTTTTCATCTACCTGTAGCACTACATACAAAGGTAATAGGGATAGTTAAATGACTACTTCTACAAAAGGATTTATCTAAGTGATTTATCTAAGTTATGGTAAAATCATAATTTTGACTAAACTGACAAAACAACTTCAGAATATAATTACGATACCAGTAATGCAGAGTGCATATCTTGTTATGGAATGTTATTAGAAAGTCAATACAGCAATTGTACCTTGTATTGGTTTCTTTTTGATCAGTTATATATAATCAACAAATAATTCTCAGGCCAATTAAACTTGCTTGATTAATATTAGAGAGGAATCGACAGGCCAGAAAATGGGATTCTTGAGCAGTTTATGAATTCAGGTAGCCCTGAATTGAAGTAGTGACAGTATTGCAACAACATTATTCTATTTAATGACTTAGAACCAGTCAGAGATACAGCAGACCTGCTGATGTAAGTATTATCATGTAATATTTTTAATACAGATTATAATTCACATGTCATATAAAGATGTGTTTAACTAACTCAGCAGCATCTGTAGGGACAAAGGACACACAAACATATATACATACTTATGTATATATAACAGGGAAGGATAAGGAAACTAAACCTACCACTCAGCAGAGATGAAGGCAGGAAAACCAACACAAAGAAATAAACATGAACACACTTTACAATATTAAGATATAAAATTTAATCATAGTTATGGATGAGAAATGTAGTAGTAGGATATACACTTAGCCCTGGCACATAACCAAAGACAGAGATCAGCAAGGTAGTAAGTGCCATGATCACTGTGATGGGAGGAGATGTAGACAATCAGTATCACAGGAAAATATAAACTCTGCAAATACTGCAAAATTAATGGAAGAAAATATTAAAATTGGGTAAGAATATTTATATATAATAAAAATTTGGAGGAATAAACATCAACTACCTGGTCTTTGCAGATGACATCACAATCCTGTCAGAAAACACAGAGGAAGCAGTCAAAATGGATGAACTGCTGTATTATTGGTAAGCAATCTCAGGTTGATCTAGGTCTATTAGATATTTTTTAAAACTTTTGACACTGTGCCTCACATTAGGTTACTTAGAAAACTTCATGGTTACAGCATATCTAGACAAATATGCAACTGGGTTGCAGACTTCCTGAAGTTCTAGACGGTGAGCTTTCATCACTTACTGAGGTGAGGTCCGGGGTTCCGCAGGGAAATGTGATAGGGTCTCTGTTGTTTCTCATATATATTAATGATATATGTGAGATATGTGACATAATAAGGGGAATGAAAAGATTATGGTATTATTTATTGTGAAATCAAAACCCAGGAAGACTGCACTTTGTTACAAGATAATATTATGAAAATAATTGCATGGTGTAAGGATTGGCAGTTGGAGTTAAATGCTAAAAAGTGCCAGGTCATGTGTGTAAGTAAAAAGGTGACACCATTTAGCTCTGAATATACAAGTAATGGTACTGTCCTTAGAACAGTAAATTCCAGTAAATACCTAAACATAACAATTTGTAATAATTTGCCATGGAATGAGCATTTGAGAATATAATTGGGAAAGCAAATCATATGCTCCAATTTCTAGGTTGTAATTTAAAACAATGCACTCTGTAAGTAAAATTGATTGCATATATGTCACTAGTGCGTCCTCACTTAGAATATTGTTGTTCTATATGGGGTCCCCATCAAAAGGTGGGAATGGAGGCATTAGAGAATGTCCAAAGAAGAGCCGCCCGTTTCATGATTGGTATATATAGTTGGAGGGAAAGCGTAAGTGCGATGTTGAAGGAGATAGGTTGGGATGACCTGGAACACTAAAGGTGTTGCTCTTGGCAGAAGCTAATTGAAAAATTCATGACTGACATATTTTGGAATGACAGCAAACAAATATTGCTACCAGCAACATTCATACCTCGCAGTGACCGCGAAAATAAGATAAGAGAAATCAGGGCAATTCCATGAGCGATTAGGGAATGGAATAGAAAGGGTTAACTGTGCGTGTAAACTTAAAACCCGACAGGAGTAGCTTTCGATAAAGCTGGGTTTTCCATGGTTTTCTCAGATAACCCCACCCGAATGCTGGGATTGTTCCTCACAACAGCCCATGAGCGCCTCCTGCCATATCCTGTATATCCCTACCAAACTATTACCCTTTAGGATAGTTGCAATGCACCCTCCACCACACACTTTTAGTGAATCACAGAGTAATAATAATAATAACTGCCAAGAAAGGACTGCTGGCAATTCTGACCAGAATACATAGAAAGTCAATAGATAAAATTTGGCACAATATATATTTTATTATAAAGTAATGAACTTTCAGTTAATAACTTGCAGGTGTAAATATTATATTAATATTATAAACTGCCAGTAGCTTGTATAAACGTAGCTGATATAATTAATGTACCTAGTATGCAATATATCATCTGGTGTATGTTTTATTTTGTTATGCAATTGTTTACTATTTGAAGTTAGATTGTATGCAGATGACATAATATTATATAAAAGGATCAAAATAGTTGATGATTATAAACAGTTGCAGGGTGATCTGGACAAGATATCGAGTTGGGTTGGTAAACATGGGATGAAGATAAATGCAATGAAGAGTCAGCTTATTAGATACACAAATAAAAAGTAAATATTTATTATTTAAGACTTGAAAGGTAAATATCTTAGCATTCCATTTGATAACAAGCTTAGCTAGGCAGAACACATTAGGCAGGTAGTAGGGAAAGGGTTCAAAATTCTGCATTTGTTGGATAGAGTGATAAGGGGATGTATCGCAGAAGTAAAGGAATTGGGTTAGAAAACTTTGGTGAGACCATTGCCTGTATATGGTAGTGTAGTATGGGATTGCAGAACGTAATTTGTAACAGATATGATAAATAGGCTGGAATGGGACTCATTGGAAGACAGAAGGAGGGTAAAGAGGGTCATGGGTGAGTACAAGGAGTATATTAGTGATGAGGCATGGAAAGATATTGGTGTAAGAATTGAAAGTAATGAATGGAAGGGAAAATATGACCATAACCACAAGCTGGCACTCGGGGTGTAGGAAGATTCTCTTTCTTAGGTGAGGGTTTCAGGGATTGGAATTAGTTAACATGAGAAATGATGAATAATTTGCCAACAAAACTTGAAAGAATTTAGAGTTAAAATCTGTAAAGGGCAAATGTAGGGAGGTGCAGAAAAAGGGGAAGATGGGTGTTTAGGGAAATTGCCACCAGAGTGTGGGCTCCATTTCAATTTAATTAATATTATAATATTGTAAACTAAAGTAATACACCATTTATGACAGTTCAATCAATATCTAAGGTTTGATAACAATGTTTTAGTTTATCTGTAAAAATAGAAATATATTGTTGGAATATGCTTCATTGTATTTCTTACATATTGAGAAAGCCTCCAACTAGAAATATGCTTCCTGACTAATCCCATTAGTCTTATCCTTTTCAAACTCCATTCTATACCATATTCTTTAACCCGGGATCGCTCGCGCGTGAGAAAAAAACTAACATTGATGATTTTACTGATATATTACAATATATTTCAAAGATATTGAAGTGTTGATCTAGTAATGCTTTCTTTGATATCTCTACATTCATTCCACGTGTCTTTCGTCGCTCTAATTACAAGTAAATCCTGCTGGTAGCGGCTTTGTTTGGAGCGGTGTGCATTGTTAGATTATTTCTCACACGGAGTTCTCGCGTAACAATACCTTGTGCATTCGTGAAACACCACCTTGCTTCTCTTTTAGTCGTTTTCTCTATGTTAGTGACGTGCGATTAGGTTAATTCTTCTCCTGGACGTTTTCTGCACGTATTACGTGGTTTATAAAAAAGGTATACTTATTGGGTTTTATATATTGAATGAGGTAGTTCTGTATACCAAGTACATGACATACTATGTCAGATGTGAAAATAAATAAAATTTTACAGGAAAACTTCATGGCAAACGAAATGATATTGTTGTGCCTAGAGGAACCACCGGACGAATACATCCACATAGAAGGCTTGTCTTCAGATACCGATGCACAGTCTGAACATAAAGAGAGAGACACAGCAACAGATCAGTCTGGCAGCGATTCGGAAACTGCATCTGCTGTGGCCCTGAATTCTGCAAATCGTGATATGTATCTAGGTAGGGATGGGAAAACAAAATGGTTCAAGCACAAAGCCCCTACATCAAAAACAGCTTGTCACAATATTGTGACACAGCTTCCAGGTGTATAAGGGGAAACAAAAAGTTCGAATTTAAAACTAAAGCAAGATGTATGTTTCATTTGATGTTTATATGTTGTTATAATGTGTTGGTAATAATAAAGAAGTAATTCACTTGCTAATTGTATCTCTGTAGTGGAACTTATAGCTAAAAACGTAAAAAAATATCTTTGTTAGAAAAAATCTAACACGGGAGTTATCGCGTGAAAACAGTAGGCGCGAGTGATCCTGGGTTAAGATCCCCTTTATAAATCAGCAGCCACTGCATTAGTTTAAATTCAATCATCCATTTTTGCTAGAAAAGCTTGCAAATGGACATATAAGTGAGACTCAGATTATTAACTTAGTTTTCTTTCCCTGCAAATATTATCATTGAAGCTGGAAAGTAAGCTCAGCATTTATTTGCAAAACATCTAAGCCAAGTTAATCCTCTCTCCATCTGGACTATTTCCACTTGTCTGGCAAAAACCTTAAAAATTATTCTTATTCCTGTGTATTTTTTATGTGTTCACACCATGTAGCCATCATACACTATCTTATTTTGTAATTCCTATTTGCTACTTAGCACCTACTGCTACCTGCTTTCTCTCTCTCTCCTCTATAAAATGGAACATGTTATATTGATAATCTGCATACCAGATTAAAGCAAGTACTAAAAACAATGTTAGAGTAACATAGATCTGTATGTAGAGTGCTACAGGTTCAATAACTTTACCTATCGGGAGAGGACACCAGTGCTGGAGCCTCTTGTTTGATGTCTTCTAGCATATTCTGAAAAATATATGGAAAGCACTTGTTAATCTACATAAAATTCAGGATAAAGAGCTAAGAGTGATGAAGATAATTTATAGATTATAAAAGCACAGAATCTTACACTGAAATGGTAACAATAAGTCATAGGTAAAAACACACACAAAAACTAATTGTTTAGTGTGACCAACCAGCATAACCACTATGGATATTAGGACAGCTTTAAAAATTCACCAACAGAAATAAAATTGAAACTACTATAATGTTTTCATGTAGCCTCAACAATACCAGATTGTAAGATTATAAAACTCGAGTGAATGACTTAAACCACTATTGCAAAAACAACAGCTGCATAAGTTAACAAAATTATTTTTATAATTAATTGAAAACTATCCATAATTTTTATACCTATATCTATAATTATTTCCAATTACCGTAATGAACAGCAGAAAAATTGTTAAAACATTCATCTATGTGACTGAAAAGAATTTCAATTTTGTATACATCCCAAAAACACACCTGTCACAAACATTTAATTTATATGTTTAATCTACACTATCACGATTATGTTATTCTGAGGGAGAAATAATTAAGTGTTTTAATGAGATACCTTACTGAGGAACACACTTATCTCTAATGCATCAAATGCAAATAATAGTGTGGAGACACTCGTTATCCATAAATCATAGGAGACTATATAATGTGAAATCACAATAGGAGACTATATAATGTGAAATCACAAACTAAACAAATCACTACATGCACCGATTTCCCTCTTTAATTTTTTATTTTTTTTTCTTGTAATTTTATACAAATATCTCCTACTTACTTCCATTCTGTTGAACATGTGTTGAATAAATTTGCATTAAACTGTCATTACCTCACATCTAACTTACATCGAAACCAGAAAACTACCAAAACTGGCGAGGTCAGTAGCTTCAGTTATTAGCACCATATTGCTAATCAGATAACAATAACTAAACAGAACAAATGGCTTGAGAGGAATCATGGTAGAACATGAACACAGTTGAAGGCATTACCATGATCAATCATATGGGCTGTATAATGAGTTGCCCACAAGGGACCAAGAAAACCCTTCCTGTTGTTAACCACAAAGCAAAGCTTTCCAAATCAGTTTAAGATACTGATAAAATTACGGACAAACGCAAAAAACATAAGTGAACAACACAATTATGATAAACAATATTCATAGTTTATGTAAAGCAATTTGCTCACAAGTGTTAGTTGTTGAAATTTGAAACAATATTCATAGTATGTGTAGAGCAATTTGCTCACAAGTGTTAGTTGTTGAAATGTGAAACAATATTCATAGTTTGTGTAAAGCAATTTGCTCACAAGTGTTAGTTGTTGAAATGTGAAACAATATTCACAGTTTGTGTAAAGCAATTTGCTCACAAGTGTTATTTGTTGAAATGTGATACATTATACGTGTAGGTGTAATGATCGTTATGTGATGCAGAATGCAAATGTAGGTGGGTGCTGGAAAGTGAGTAAATGGGTTTGTAGGGAAAATGCCACCGGAGCGTGTACTCCATGGAAATTTAATTAAATATATAAGTTATACAGAGTTGTCAACCACAAGAACAACAACTAATTTTTAATAGTAAGCAGAGGCTAGTGTAAGCACCTTCCATGTTGCTGTGGGGCAGTAATCAGCAAACACAAATTGTAAGACTACATAAACACATAAAACCCACCTCTTCTTCAATATACACAGCGTGTATTGGCTCCATGTCACCTCCTCGAGAGGGGAATGTGCAATATTAGAGGCAGCAAACACACGACACGTAGTACGCGATACACACAGCTGATATCAAACGACTACACTACAAAGATACTACTCGTCGTCTGATTTTCGTTCTTTATTTTTCCATAACTTAATTTATCACTGGGTAAATTGTCAAACGCGGTTCCCTCATTCTATCGACGGATATAACATTTTAAAGATACCGTACGCAAAGATTTTTTAAATTATCTATAGGTATGAAATTCTCGGCAAAACCACACTGTTTCGAAAATCCAACACAAAATTTACTTCTTGTTACGATTACTCATATTAACACACAATGTTAAAATAAAGTACAAAAACGATTATGGTTGGTTATTTTCGATGAAGACATAGCCTGTTGACAATATCCTACCTACTATTTCAGTGATATACGAACTTGAGATTAGTTTCAGATCACTTACTCAAATTTATGTCTCAGGTAATTGCAGATGAAAGCTTTTTTTAATTCATTAGCATTAAAACAAGTTCTACTATATGGTCATCTCGACAATTCCCCGTAATTTCGCCTTTTGCATTCCCATCACTCTCTTCAACCTCCTCCTATCTTCTAATTGCTCCCATTCTACATCGTAATTTTCACTTAGTTTAATTTTATTATTAATAATTTAACTGTGATGGTGCACAAACTAATCAGGGAAAGTTCAGGTAGTACCGGGCAATTACAAATAAAAAGTAAATAAACAAAGTTTCCGTCTTTATTTTAATCGTAAAATCAAACCGGGAAGTTCTGCATTCATATCAATTAGAAGTTAGTAATCATAAGTATTTTTTCAACAAATTAAATTGAAAGCGCCTTAATTTTTGGAAACACTAAAGTTGTTGGGTAGCCCACGACACAGTTATAAATGGTGGCCTAATCGTTTATGGCTTTACAAAAATCACAATAATAATGGATATCTGAAGAAAATATATATGGTAAACACAGATTTCATGGGCCTTGCCTTTGCTTCATAGCACTGAATCAAGTATTCCTAAAAAATCTCTCCATTTGGAATTTATTCTGTTTTTTTAGTTGATTTGTTTCGGAAAGACTGCGAATACTTCGTTTTGTATTCAACGACTTTACAGCGACTCTGCCTTTTTATTTTTTTCACTTCTCCCTTTATACTAGCCTTTCTTTCTTGCCCATCCTTTCAACATTTTTTATATGGTGAAGATGATAAATCTCGCCGTTTTGGATTTTTCGAGTATGTGGTACTATACTTTTATTTGACGCATCGTAGTCAATAATCTCCAACGAATTTTGACAGCAGCGACGAAAAACTTCCGCCAGACACAAAACACACACTAGTGTGCACCTCACTGGGCTCCCAAGCCACAGCTCAGTAGACTTATTTTTTCACTACAGGGCGCATATCTTTATATATAAAGATGAATGTAAGTTTGTTTGTTTGTTCTTCATACAAATCCACATTTTTCATCCGATCTCGATGAAACTTTGCACACTTATCCTTTGAAACAAGGAGAAAAATACTGTCTACATTTGGTTGAAAAATTATCTGTATAAATAACACATGTTGTCTCATAACTTCGAAATACGGCGATAGACAGACACGTTGGATGTGGACGTCTCCGTACCGTGTTTCCGTGTAGTGGACTGCCAGCTCAGTGGTTAAAGCGCTTACTTACGAACGGCGTGGTCTCTGGTTCAAATCTCCGTGGAGGCTAAGATTTTTAAAAATTGTTTTTCATCGTAAGAGTCAGGCCTGGGCCGTAGGTTATTCGGATTGAATGTTAAACTGTAGATATTAGAAAGTTATGGGTGCAATGCAAGGCAAATCGTAGGTAGTTTTGCAATGTTGTAAGTGTACACTTTTTACGTTATAATGATCCCTCAGGTGTTGTTCGCAGTCAGTGTGAACCACAGTAATATTATTACAAATACGGAAGTAAGTCTCTGTCTTTTTGTTACGTTTTAACGACTAAATGGCTGTATCGTTGTGATGGAATTTTATAAGGAAATCTGTATGATAGGTACAGGATATTTTTTCCAGTATGATTAACAGTTGTAGTCACGAAACTTTGAGACCTTATCGAATGGTGACAGAAATATGTTGGAAATTGATTCTCTTCAAGAGACAGGTTCGATGGTACTATGATATAGTGATAGCTTTCCTGTCATATTATTCCGACTCGATATTGTTTGGGACCAATCGTTCGTTACCAACAAATTTCTATATTTAATTCTGGCAAAAAAATTCTTAATCCACGCGTACGAAGTCGCGGGTACGAGCTAGTTTATAATAAAGTTTTACCAGTGCAGCTTGTTTAGTTTATTAAAATATTTTATTTTAAAAATTCTCTTATACAATTTGAGTATTAAATTCCTCCATATCTACTTTTGCGATTTACGAATTATAATTTTAAATTGCTTCAGTAGTTTTGGTAAATTATTTATCAATTCAACTGGAAATTTGTTCCAATCCCTGACACTTTTACCCACAAAAGAAAATTTTTCCGCACCCTTTTTTATGAAATCTAACTCCAGCTTGTGGTCATGAGCGTCTTTTCCCTTCTATGGCTTATTCCAAATTCTTCGCCCAGTATCCCTCCAAGCCCCATCAGCAACAAATGCCCTGTATATAGTCAACACTCTCTTCACCCTCCTCCTGTCCTCCAAAAACTTCTAAACTTCTAACTCAGCTCCATGATCATATCAGTTCCTCACTGGGTTCTGCGATAATTTCTACAAACAAATGTAGCTGCTCTTTGCACTCTCTCTAACTCCTGTATTTGATACCAAAAATGCGTGTTCCAAACTACACCACCACATACAAGTTTAAAGTTTTATAACCCAACTGCCTACTTCTCTGTTACATCATCTCATCACCCTCTCCAGTAAATGAAGGATTTTGTAACTTTTACCTACCACCTGCCCAATGTGCTCTGCCCAGTTGTGTTTATTATCAAACGTAATGCCAAGAATTTTATACTTCAAGCCTTCATCAAATAATTCTGACCCCAGCCTATAATCATAAACAATCTTTAATTTTTTTTTATCAGTATGGTTCCGTTCTTTGTGCATAGTTCAAAACACAGTGGCAGTATTCAGTAAATGAACACGGTTCGCGTACGCGACCGAGACTCGTGGTAACACTCATGACTGAAGGACGCGGGATCAAATCTCTGTCCTGATAACGAGATTTTGGTTTTCCATAGATTCCGAAAATCGTCCCAATGCGAATGCTGGGACGGTTAGTTTAGAAAGTATGACAAAATTCCTCCATCTTCCTTGTCTCTCTCCTCTTCCATCTATAATGGACTCTAGGCATACTTAAGCGTAAAGCCATAAAGGTGGGTGTTGTTTTAGATTGTCAGATTTTTCTATTGTAATACTGTAGTTTTGCATTATTAATAAAACGTTTTCATAAAGTCATTATAATACGAACGAAGAAGAATTTTGTGATATGTATGAGCAGTTGGGACCTGCATATTTCCTACTTCATCCGCACTTCAAAGAGTTTCAATCAAAAACAAATTGAAGTAGTATTATGATTAATGCCTCTATTGTGGATCTGTGCCAACCTTCAATAGCACCATCCGCGTGGTATTTGTTTTAATGACCGATTGAATTAAATCTGCTGAGCTTCGTAGGCATCTAAAAACAAGTTATTCAGACAATTCTGCAAATTAAAGACAGAGAATTGTGATTCAAAATTCGTATTAGGGAGCAATAATGAACAAGGAGCCCTTGCTTTAAACGAATCCATGTTACTTACTGCTAAATGTTGGGAATATTACACAATAGGGGAGACATGGTTTCAATAGTTGAAAAAATCTGAAGTATTGTTCTGGTTGAATCAGTTGCTAAGGAAATCAACATGATTATCTTGCAAATGGTGCAGTTAAAAGAAAAGCACTTGATGACTTTTAGTGTTTGAGCCAATTTCATGAGTGACGGAAACACTTTTGCTCGTTGGCACAGTTGATAATGACATATTATATTTCTAAACCATTATGTGTAATACAGATGAGGCTGAATTCAGTAAACTAAATTATTTTATTGGAACTAATAATACTGACTGGGATGAATGTGTTGAACTTGCATGGAATCAGCTCCAGCTGTGACGGATGTCGAACGTGGACTCTTGGCTGGTGTTGGACCCGTCTTACAAGAAGTTAACAGGGCTCATTGCTTCACTCATAGGAAATAGTCAACAGCAAAAGTAACTCTTGATAATCTCAAACTGATAAGAGAGGAAATACTTGAAAATATATGCTTTTTGTGAAACCATGCTAAAAGAGCTGCATTGAGGTTCTTTAGAAGACAGGAAAACTGTGAAAAGGGTGCTTCGAGTTAATAAATTATATATTGTGATGAAATCAAGATGGATAGGCCTATAGCTTGAAAAATTAGGAGTAGCGTGTTGAAGTGAAGAGATGATCATGACCACAAGCTGGCCCTCAATTTCAAGTACAATAGAGTGGGAAAACTTGTTTTTTTATGTCTGGGAGTCATGGATTGGAATAAGTTACCAAGTGAAGTACTGAATATTTTTTAAAAAATACTGAAAGAATTTCATATTAAATTTGACAAAGTAAGTGGGTGGGGGAATTAAAAACAAACAATTTAA
This sequence comes from Vandiemenella viatica, assembly GCA_031002005.1. Classification (NCBI taxonomy): domain Eukaryota; kingdom Metazoa; phylum Arthropoda; class Insecta; order Orthoptera; family Morabidae; genus Vandiemenella; species Vandiemenella viatica. The sequence goes on along the minus strand of JARYHS010001816.1, from coordinate 60,707 downwards.
CATAAACTGTTTAATTTTATTTATTGTATGGCTGTTCAGGATACATCAGTATTATATTCGCTGTGGCTATTCGACTGATATTCACTCTATGCTCTACTCGTCATTATAAAAAGTTCATATTCAGATGGACGGTCCAATATTCATATTCGTTTGGTTCAGAGAAAAAACGTTTCTATCAATTTTCAAATTTCCAGGAGTTCAGATAGTAAGATCAAAAGTGGTAATAATAAATAGGCTTATAGGAAAATTGCCACTATTGAATTAAATTAAAATAATTGGCAGCCCAAAATACTCGCTGTTACAGAGCTATAAAACATTCTACAAGAGTCAAAATGAGTTTCATGATTTTCTCTAGGCTTTAATTAGGAACAGTAAGGAATTCAAATTATTGATAAGCTTCTTTCTTACCTGTGTAATATAGCATATTTGGAGTACATCTCTTTTTTTCTGAATGGACTTAAAATGGACCTACATTATGTTTTTCAAAAGGAGAGTAAAATTGAAAAATGCATCTGTGGATTGACCGAGTACAGAGAAAGTCCTATGCTTCATTGCCAATACTTCAGTGTTTCATGCTCACCTCTTAACAAGGTGTTCCTAATGATATACTAAAGAGAGCTGTCAATCATAATGATATACTAAAGAAAGCTGTCAGCCACTTGGCATGTCTGTCAACTACATTCAGAGAATATTTTCAACCGGTTAACACAGGGAAAAAAACTTTCTTTTGTATATATATTAGTGGAGAGTGGGGAAACACACGCACCTAAGGAAAATCGATTTAAATTGTTGATTATATCATTATATATTTACCAAAACAAATGTATACCTTACTATGGACATTTCTCGACATATTCCAAATTATTGAAGAAAATAATGATGTTTTGTAAACTTTTTTTTATAGGCGTGAAAAGAGTGCATTTTCTTGTATAGCAAACATCACACTTGTAATGTTTTGGAATGTTCCAGCCATTACATTCTTCATGGCTCTACCTAATACCCAAAACACATTGGTACCCGAGTTCTCCATTTTTCCCTTGGTATTTTTCATTTTCATTCTCGTACGCAGAGTAGCTTCAACAATCCCATATTTCTCTTATTTTTCTTCTTGATTTTGTGGTATCAAGACCCTTATGAAGCTCTTCTTGGATCCATTTTAGTTTCTGGTTTTTTTCTCTTATAATATCTAGTAATCTGTAGTATAAAAAACTAGTTGAAATTGAAAATATAACCAAATGGTTTTATTATGAAGGGGGAATATCACGCACTTGAAGAGCCACGTGCCAATACCCCAAATTGAGTACGAGGACTAACCTAAGCAGAACTCGGGTCTTAGTTCAAATACCTTGACAGATCTACAACTAAATGAAAGGTTAAATCTAGGGCTAGTAGTTGATATGCAAAAAATTGTATTAAAGCAACTTATGGTAGCACTTACCTTGCAAAATATAGCTGACAAAAGTTACATCAAACACATTGAAAATAAACCTCACACAACCGCCACAATGCAATCACAAAATGTCTGTAGTTGTTACGCCTGCCAGAAGGGTTTAGCACCTACTGGGTAAAGCCCGCACCATTCAAAATGCGTAATACAGCCTGCGTGTGATTACCCGCATGCGTGTATTGCCTCCACTCTCCCCTACTCCTTCCCTGACGTATTTCTCCAAATTTTTTGTTGGACTGATACTTGTTACTTCCATCAAGGCTCCCGGTACTGTAAGAATGTAGTCAGGAAGGTCCCTATCCTCCACCATATACCACTCAATTGGGGTTTATATAAACTTCTCTCCCCCTGTAATGTTGATAGCTATATAACCTTGTAGACGATTTGTGGACTATTACCAGAAGAAAGAAACGCTGTGGGATGACCGCTTTAGAATAAGCCGCGTAGGAGGTGGAGCGCTCAGAAAACTAAAATTCTGTCAGCTGGTTCCAAGAATGACTACTGTTCACAGAGAACATGGGTACTGTTTTCTAATCTCAATGTGAACTGTTGTTACTTAACACTTCTTCTTGCCCTTTTCTATCTTATCAATGAAATCACTAACACCGTTACTCTGCAGTGAAAGCTTTTCAATACTTTTGTTCTGTTTGTGCAGTTTTCTTACCGTTATTAACCACGTGCGTGGTTTTTTTCTCAATTCCTTTCCGCTAAATAATTCCGACCTACCACACATCAGTCAGTTTTCGTTCCTTCGTTCTAACGATGTGGATTCTATTTCCGCTTTCATTTATATATGTTAAATGTTTATTGCTCTGGACAACACTGACGCAACCAATACCGCTGCAGTGTACATGCCCGGAACGCTCAAAATTCCAGCTTAATTTTGTCCAACATATATATGTTACATTTTGTTCAAATTGTAACCAGAAGGAATTGTCTGAATCATTCCAAAATCTGAAGAAGGATAGAACAGTTGAACTATGACAAGCGATTAAGACTGCAGGGAGATAGCGAGCACCTAGACCCAGCAGAGCCCTCTTTTTTTGTGACCGGACAGGACAATGTTACTCCACACTCAGTCGGTGTACAGCCATAAAAAAAGTGGAAACGTACAAGGAAGTGACGGCATTGTAATGGTGCTCTGTGGTGCGTGTGGTAAAGGGTTTGAGTCCCGCAGATGACACAAGACTTCGTTGGGTGGCCGAGTGGGTATTGATTGATTGTCTATCAGAGCTGACGATAACTGAACCACCAAATATCGACTTCCTCTTCTTTTCTTGATGTTTCTTCTTTATCAGGGTGATGATCTTCTGTCTATGACACCAGGTAATATAGTGCAGACTTACCAAACTGCATAAGATGATTACCTGCAGAAGGCAACCAAAGTCTTTAAAAGATGCTATATATTTAAATAGGCTACATTGAGTTCTTCTTGATGTGAATGTTGTTGATCTGTACAGATTAGTAGGTTTTGTGTACTAAAACAATTGCTGCTTGTCTAATTCTGGTTTATTCCAAACTAACGGTAAAAGAACACAAAATGTAGCTACTGCTACATGCAGAATTGTATGATATAAATCCTGATATCTTGTATTTAGAAAAAACACTGTCAAAATAGGATATAAAGTGAAATGATAAATTATGTCCACGTATCTTATTCTATACGAGTCCTCTAGCGACTACCCTGCAAGCTGCAAGGTCAGGCGCACATGGGAACTGCTGACATGTTATAACGACCTGGTCTCGTGTTCGTGCTCTTAGCATCGTCTCGCTGCGCCTTACAGCGAGCTAAATTCACTAGTCCCATTATAGCATTCTTCGTCACCATGTTAGTGAGTAGAATGATTGGTGTCTGGTAAATGGGTTTGTCGAATCTATAAATTGCGGCTCGTATGAGACACTTTGTTACAACAATGATGCCTGTGTGGAACCAGTGGAGTAATGAGCAGGTACTGGACCACACACAATGACCACAGCGATGTGTGACCACTATCATGTCTGCATGACCATAACCGATACGACTGTAATGGGACTAGATTTTAATTGAGAATTGGTGTAAAAATATCCGCCTATAGACATTGCGAATAGTGTGCTTGCTTTAGTGTTAGATCACACCAACAGATGTGGTTAAGTTACACGTAGTGTGAGACACTGTAGCTACATAGATACGATAAGTTATGGAGAGTTCCATGCAGACACGAGGCTTCACTCCTCCAGTAAGTCTATTAGTAGTAGGAGAAATATAGTGTGATGTCAATTGGGTCACTTATTCCCACAGGCTCCAGCTCTCATGGTAGCCAGCAGTGGCGGCTCTAGACGTAGTGACACTGAGACATGTCACCACTTCATAATCAAGAATAAATAAATAAAAAATAAATGTGATGAAAGAGAAATATATACTTAAAAATTTAGCATTTCTACTATAATATTACTTAAGACAGCTGGGGAAAAATTGAACAACCTCTGTTGGCCACATCAGCGAACTATTTCACCATCATGGAGACAGCTCTATTTTGTCTCCAATCGCGCATGCACACTAACTGCTTCGCAGAAATTGAGGAGGGTGAGAGACCACCTTGCAAATACGGATTTGTGGCAACTCTGATCTGTCTCAAGGAGCTCGAAAAACTTAGTAACACCGCCGGTAGGGTGCAGCAGTAGCTGCTTTTTTTTTGTCACATGCCTGAAACAGGCCATACTCGTGACGACAGTCGTACGGAATTCGGTCGTATGCGACAAATCCGATCGTGAATGGGTTGGTCGTAAAGCGGACTGTATGACCAAGCTTATGTCGACCCGCTCCGATCGTACACGATCACACCGGTCGTAACGCGAGAGTTGATGTTTCAGACGTTCTGTGCGACCAAGCTATCAGAACCGCGCAGTGTAAAATGTAAAAAATTGACATTTTTATGTTTTGAGTGAAAAATAATCTAAAAAATTTCCTGATTACAATTATATACAGTTTATTGCGTGTAACACATTTATTTGGAGTTTTATTGACGGTTTTCATTAACCCTACACCTACTTGATTTTCTTAAAACTTGAAAATTACTGTGTTATGTACCTTTTGTAAAGGATTGGCCGTGGTTACAGTGGTCTTTCACTTTATGGGTGTTTTATGATATTATTAAATAGAGCAATTATCAAGTGGGCAGATTAATATAGAATTATATTGAATTGTCAGTCTGACACCAAGCATGTTTAAGTGAAGCAGATTCGCCAACTGCGTTAATTAGTAGTCAATGAAGACTAACATTACTCTTAGCAATAGATAATATATGTACTTCTTACCTTGTGGACATATTACTCACATCATATACATTATACCTGAAACAACTGGGTAACTTACTCTACCGACTGATAAATGATTTGGGAACACCAGCAGAATGGATTGAATGAGAGTATATATTATTTAGATACGGAACATAATACATGCATCCGCAATTCCAACTACGTTATGACGGGAGGAATAACACGCGCAGTAGCTCCCAGATTTACCAATATGGTATCAACAATAATAGAACTAAGTCTCCTTCACATGTGAGATACTGATTTAACTATGGCATGATTTGGAAACAATGATAACTGTTAAGATTATGAATAACCCATAAAAACCCAATGCGAACATTATAAAACAGTGATGCACGAGACTCAAGTTACAAGTTAAACTATGAATTTAGGAATGCATGATGATAGTGGAACTTATAGACAGACGAGCTATAGAACATAATGAAATACTAATACTACAGGAAGACGAGAACAGACTAAGTCCAACTGCCATGCGGCAGCAGACCGACTCGCAACTATTACCTTGCTACATCGTGTTAGACCGTTGGTCAAATGAACTGAAGAGAGCAAGACTCATACCCATAATAATATTTCGACCTTTACATTATTCCCCTCTCTTTGCAAGATGCGTAGTCGCATCTCGTTTTTTAGGACACAATACGAGTGAAGAAGACTTCTAATTATGAATAACTCAAAATTTTTCACTTTTTTAGGGGAAATTATTAACTTTCAAAATGAGCATTACTGACCGTGTGATTTCCTCCAAGAGAATTCTAACTAGTGGACTTGTTAGACATTTTCAATTTCAGTATCTCAAATAATTACAATAATCAGATCAAATATTACGAAAAAATCAAAATTACAGCTGTGTCAATATTATAGCATGCATCAAATGTTTATGAGCAATAATTCCTTTGGAATGTTGCATAGTCAAAAGTTACAAGTTGAAGCACAAAAAATTGTGAAGTGTAAAATTGTTTATAGGTATAAATGGATAAATGTGCGAATCAGGCAAATAGTATAATTAGTCACAATGATCAAAATAAAAATGTAAATTAGTCAAATCAAAGAAAAACTGAAAATTAGCTAATCCACGTGTACATGCTTGATTAATCATATATTACAAGTGATATTAACAAAAGCTAAGGTTCGCTATAATGAATATCTAATTGAACTCTATCAATCAATAACAACAAAGGATTTAAAGAGGACATGTTATTAGGAAACTAACTCATTCAACCCTTATCTCAAAAATATCAATCTACTCCATCACAACAAACCAAACCAGGAAACATTGTGAAAAATTCTCTAAATTAACACTTTTGTAAAGAAACAACTCTTCTCCAATGAATACTACATCAGACTACATTTGATAAATGATTCCGATAAGCAGACATTCAAGTAAAAAAAAATGCTTTTGAATAGTTCACTACAACAACTTCTCATGCTTAAGAACCCAACAGCATTTACTTATGCAGTTTAACATTCACATTTCTATTTCTAATGTCACTACTGTTTCCAAATACTACATCTTAGCCTACAACATTATTTAGAAGTGAAACATAGAAGTAATAGAAAAATTGAAATAGATGTGTAGCTCTGCCTAGTTCCAGTTCTCAGAATTATAAGTTACGGTAACTTTAGTGATTACTTTCGCATGGTCATATTAATGGTTACACATATTATTACCAATAGTTAGTACAAACAGTATCAAGTAGAAAAAGCAAACCAATTACTATGAAGAACCCAAAACAAAATAAAGTCTACTGAGGTTGTTACTCATCATTGCTGGTGTGCAGACGCGAGCTGAGTTGGCTGATCTGCGAGCACAGCTTGCATCTGTGTTAGCGAAAGTTACACAGCTGGAAGCTGCCGTAAAAGGCTGCAGCAGATGTGATGTTGGGGAAACTGATATAGCCATGCCTATCACAGATTCTCCCATATCGACCGTCGTACCTGCAACCCAGGCTGAAGTGTTGGATGCTGTGCCGCAGTCGCCTGTTGGTGACTGGCGTATGGCTTCTAGTCTTCGAAGCCGCACACGGGAGCAGTCGAACAGGCTTAAAGGCCAAGACGCTGAACTTGTTCGTCTGTCCAACCGGTTTGAAGTATTGTCGTAGGCTGACTCAGTCCCACAATTGTTATCCTGCGAGCTGACTGGCCCCTCAGCCCGCCAGGTCTGAGCAAACGCAGAAGGGCATTCTGGTAGTTGGGAGCTCTAATGTTAGGCGGTTATTAGAGCCCCTTAGGGAAATGGCGGATTCCTCGGGGAAGAAATCCAACGTCCATTCAGTGTGTATTCCGGGTGGACTGATCCGAGATGTGGAACAGGCCATCCCGGATGCCATAGAAGGGACGGGGTGTAGCCAACTACAGATTGTGGCTCATGTCGGCACCAATGATGCTTGTCGCCTTGGGTCGGAGGTTATCTTCTCTTCCTTCCGGCGGCTGGATGAAAGGGTGAACTCTGTGGCCAGTGACCGCAAGATATCGGCAGAGCTAACCATCTGTAGCATCGTAGACAGAGTTGATTGTGAACCTCTGGTTCAGAGCCGTATTGAGGGGCTGAACCAGAGACTACCACGTTTCTGTGATGACATTGGCTGCAGATTTCTCGATCTTCGCCATAGGGTCGAGTCTTGTAGGGTTCCCCTTAATAGGTCAGGTGTGCACTACACACGTGAATCGGCTACGCGGGTGGCAGGTTGTCGTATTTCATGAATAATACATTAATACATAATAATTCATTATTAAGAAATACGCCGTGTTGTATTTACGATGTGATTCTTTTTATATTATTTCGGAAGATATCTTTTGTGCAGCTTAATCAAATAATTACTTTGTTAGTCCCTTTTTACACAATTAAAATCACTCTTTTATTTTAAATTAAATACATTCACTAAATACATTATCGGACTTCGTCCTAGCAAACTCTCCTTAGCGGCTGCTCTAAGCAATCTCTTAGAATCTGTGTGTATCGTTTTCGTTGCTATGGAAACTTCCTTAAAAGAGTACTAACCGGCCCTTAGCATGGAACGCCTACTTCAAGGATGTTATTGTAGTATCGGTAATGCTACAGCCCCTCAAGTTTACCATACCATTATAAATGGTTATGGTAAACTTTCCTGTTACGTTTTAGGTAAGGAGAGCTTATATTTTACATTTGGCTAATAACACATTTTTACATATCACGAGGACCGATGTCTTGTAACTTTCCCTGGTGGTTTTCCATAAGCCACGACTGGTTGGAACGGCATATAGTCTGTAACACACATTTCGACACAGAGTTACTGTCCTTATCACTTAAAAAACCAAAATTATTGTAAGTATATTATACTACAGAATTGTTATTTAATAACATCATCTTTAGCTGTCATGGCCTCCGCCTGTTTACCAAGCATACCATTCAAATAGTTAAAAAATTATATTACCTGCCCTTGGTACATTATATTCTTCATAAGACCTATCCTTTTGAACCATTTTACTGTTGTATAACCAGCAACATTATTTAAATAACATGTTTGGTCCCTGGACCAGTACAATCGACCCACGCTAATGCGACTGGGACACCATTGTTTCTTGCTAATCTAACATCACCATCACAACTTCATTTTTATTTTATTTCTTCAATACATTACATTATATTCTCCCCATAAGTAATAACTTCTCTCCATTCGACTTCATCTGGAATATATTCACATATAGGCTATGAGAGGTACCAACCGAGTCATTTATAGGTTCTCCCTAGACCTCAGCTATGTCTGTGTTAACCAAATCCCGAACCTTTCGGTATCATTTAAAGGCAATGCCTAGATAGTGGCCTTATTTACAGGAATTGAGTCTTGACTGTGCTGTTGTACCCTCTCTATATGATATTCTACTACTTACTTCAAAATACCTTTATTCATAACAACACCTTGTTTCTTCTCAACTCATTCTATTCATTCTAATGCTCCGATATACCTTAAAACTATATATTTACTAAAAGAAAGTCTTAATAGACAATCAACTTTTATGTAATGGTATGCTGTGGTAACAGCCGAAGACTGCACATCAAACTAAGATCATCAATATTGGTAAGTGACAGCTTCCACTTAGTGGTTATAAACTTTTTGTATCATTACAGTTGAATTGTGCGCAGCCATAACAATCAGTACTATTTACAAGTGTTTTTGTGGCACTGAATAATAATATGATAACTACAACTTAATAATAATAGGAAATTCCAATATGATGGATTTTATCTTTACACACCTGTGCCTTGCACTAGTGTTAAATCTTTTCCTTCGCTTTAAACTAGCTATGTATTTAAAAGGCTTTAGAGCTACGATATTGTACCTTCCTTTAATTTTACCCCCTCCTGGATACGCAATTGTGTAGGAGTTACTGTGGTCTCTACTAATTACCTCAAATGGCCCTTCATATAAGAATTTAAACTTCTTAATCTAATTCTCTATTGCTGAAGATTTACAATGTGTCTGTACAAGTACTAAATCTCCAATTTTTTATGTTGTTGGTTTTATACAGGCATCATGTTTTTCCTTTCGTCTTTGAGCGTTTTTCTTCAATTCCTCCAAGGCTATTCTAATTCTGTCGGTATAATCACAATCAGTATCTGGAATCGAACATACTCATATACCATACGAGGTGGTTTTTTCTGAAACATAAGTTCAAAAGGTGTTAGAGAGGTCGAGTTGTGAGGATTGTGTTAATGACATCTTCTATCGCGGTTAATTCATAGGCCCATTTCTTATGGTTATTACAGCAGTATGTTCGAAACCAACGCCCTAATTCTTTCATAACCCTTTCAACCGCATTTCCTTGGGGATGGTAGAATGATGTTTTAATTAATTTGATAGCCAAATTCCTAAAACACTCAGTCCATACTTTACTTGGGAACTGAGGTCCATTGTCGGTTAATAATTTTCTTGGCTGGCCCACATAAGGAATATAGTCATTGATCAACTTTGAGCAAATTGCTTTGGCCGTACCCTTCCTTAGAGGATATAGTCTTATATATTTCGAAAAAACGTCCAGTATAACACAGATTTGAGTTACACTCCCCCCCCCCCCTAGACCTTTGGTAGTGGACCAAAAATGTCTAAAGCAATTAACTCGTTTGGTCCATTAGGCACTACACATTGCATTTCTCCAGCGCGCTTGACATTATCGGCCTTAACTAGCTGGCATAATTCACAATTGGTAATAACTTTCTGAATGCGTCGAGCCATGTTCGGAAAGTACAATGTTTCTTTCATAATTTTACTAACACTTATTATTGCCATAGTGACCATAGCTAAAGTGGTGTTGTAGAATGAAATAGGTCACATGCTTTTCAGGCACCCATACTTTCCACTCATCACTATCTTCATGATTTCTCTTGAACAAAACCACATCGACCATTAAGTAGTACATTTTTAATTTGTTGTGTACGTCCTTCCCTTGTAGTTTGTCCCTAACTTCCTTTATTAAACTGTCCTTTTCCTGCTCTTCCTTCATGAATTGCAAGCAGTGTTTCACCTCCTTCTCCCCTAAAACCCCTTTGATATAGTAGATGCGTGTGTCTTTCATTCCTAACTGTGTTGATTCAATTTCATCCAATCCAAGGGGTATTCTCGACAAGGCGTCTGCCACCTTGTTTTCCTTACCTGATATATACTTGATTTCAAAGTCAAATTCTTGTAATAACAAAACCCATCTGGTCAATCTGCCATGGACTAGCTTACATTGCATCAGAAAGGTTAGCGCTTTGTGGTCTGTATAAACTATGATCTTCCTTCCAAGTAGCAAATACCTAAATTTCTGAAATGTCCAGACTATTGCTAAGGCTTCTTTCTGAGTGACACAGTAATTGCGTTTTGACTTGTTTAACACCCGGCTTGCAAAGGCTAGGTGTCTTCGCTCTACATTCTCACCTTCTCCAACCTCTTGAAAAATTTCAGATCCAAGACCATAATCCGAACTATCTGCTGCAACACATATAGGTAGGTTCCAATTTGGAGCATATAAGTTTATCTTCCTAAGCAGGGTGTCTTTTACTTCTTGAAAGTCATGTTCACATTGTTCAGTCCAATGCCAGTGAGCATTTTTCTTTTTTAATCTCTCAAAGTGCGGACTATTCAGTATTTGCCCTTAAATGTACTTTCTATAATAGTTGCAGAGGCCTAGAAAACTTAACAATTGTTCTTTGTTCTTCGGCCTTGGGAAATCCCTTATCGCCTGAAGATTCTCCGAATTCGGAGTGATTCCAGCAGGGGTAACTGTGTGACCCAGATATTCAATCTTACTAGTCAAGAACACACATTTTTTTAGTCTTATTGTCATACCACCCTTCTTAGAGCAGTTAATACATCTCTCAAAGTTCGCCAATGTTCTCCAATAGGTCTCGCTCGCAATTAATATATAGTCTACATACACATATATTTTGTCTAGTAAGTCTTTTCCTAAGACTAAGTCTAATGCCCGGATGAAGTTTGCTACTGCATTATTGAGACCAAAAGGTAACACTCGGAAATGAATAACTACGCCCTTGGTATTAAGAAAGCCGTATACTTCCGAGACGTTTCCGCTATTAGTATCTGCCAATAAGACGCAGTTAGATCTAATGAAGTTAGGAATCTCTTACCCCCAAGATTTTGCAATATTTCATCCACCGGTGGGGGTATGGTCCCTCTCAGTCACTAGAAACTTATTTAATGTTCTTGCATCCACAACAAGTCGAACAGATTGGTCAGCTTTACTAACAACTACCAGCGGGTTGTTAAACGGGCTATTAGACCTTTCTATAACTTTCCATTTAATCATTCTGTCAATTTCTTCCTCCACTTGTTTTCTCTTGGCAACCGGTATCACATATGGTTTAACGTAAAAAGGTGTCTTGCAATTGACTGTAAAGTTACATTCATAACCTTTCACAAGACCCGTGGTATCAGAAAACACATCATTGAATTCATGTAGTATGTCGTTTAATATGTTTCGATGTTCTTCATTAATACAATCTCTCCCTATTGTAAAGCTTTTCTCCTCTACTTTCGCCTCTATATCTGGCTTTATAGCTTCGTACTACAAACTTTGACCAGCTTCTCATGAAATTTAGATTTCCTTTGTTAAACCTGCAGCATTTCCCCAGGTTAGGACACGGACAGTTGTTTCCTGTTTCTCTTTCCAAAAATTTTCTATTGTTATTTTCAATCTTCTACCCTGCATTGTGAATTCAAGAGATCCATGTTCCAAATCCATGATGGCCTTAAAACGCCTTAACCAGTCCATGCCTAGAATGCAATCAGTCGTGAGGTCAGGTACCACAAAAACACCAAAATCAAAACCAAGTTCTCCCATTTACTTGTAATAATAATTTGTTTCCTATCCATTACTCCTTCCTCCCGTTGCAGTCACTACTGACATGCCACTAACTGGTAATGTTTCAATTTTGATCTGTGATCCTTTGCAAGGTTTTGAAAAGTTTCAAAGATACTCTCTGATATACAGGAAATTTCAGCTCCTGAATCCATAATACTTCTACCTCCTTTCCATATACCGATGCTACTATAACTGGTGCTTTGACAATTGGCTCTTCACTCTGAAATTCTTCTTCTATTAAGTCTTCACAAGGATTATTAAAAAAACACTTCGAACTGGTATTATACTATTCTCATGATTGGGTCCGTTTTCTATCTTTGCCTCCGCCCGGACCATAACTTCGGCAACTTTCAATTTTTTGTAACATTATTGTCCTCTTGCCTGTTAGTACGAGCTTCACCTGAACCTTCCTCCCTATCAACTATTCTCTGTGTACATAATTTCTTACTGTCTTTCCTCTTCCACTTAGCCCACGTACATTGCCCCTGAACTTTTGTTGCGAAAACTCCCTTCCATTCCTCCCCTTATCATAATCATCACACTCTTGTGGTTCTCTCTGGTGTTGCCTCCCTCTGAGAAGTTATTTCTATTGGTGTGTTCTTGAAAAAATCTCTCCCTGTCACATTGTGTCTCATATCGATGTACAAATTCACTTGCCTCTTCTATTGTTTTGATATTATGCATTACTAAAGGGTTTTGACTTCTTTTGGCATCCGATGGGCTATGTCTAATATTACTTCTTTCTCTGGTGGTGGGTTATCTAAGTAGTGACATTTAGATGTCTCATTTAGTAGGAAATCCTTAAGGGATTCCCGCCCAGGCTGAAACTTTCTACCATTCCATAAATTCCGTCTAATTTCATGTTGTTTCTCACTAGACCAAAAATTATTTAAAAAACTTGATTTGAATTCTTCATAAGTTTTACCAATTTGTACCTGTCGTTCTCCCCAAATGCGGGCACTACCCTTTAAATGTTTATATACACAGTTTATCTTTTCATAATCATCGTAAGCATTGAAACTTCTAAAGTTTTCAAAACCTCTTATAAAGCTAACCGGGTGCACCCCTCCTTGATCAGTGAATGTTCCACCTCAATCTTTTCCGGGATGTTTAATGATACCTGGTTGGGTAGGTCAGCTAAACTGTGAGTGTGGGAGGTTCTGTACTTCCTATTTACTTCCTGAAAAATGTTTTCGACCTTCTCCACTTTGTCATTCAATCCCATCAATTGATCATCCATATCCTTATATCGTAACTTAATGTCCTCTTCAACCCCAGTAAGCCTCTTTTCCAAGACGTAATTCAGCTGTTCAGTATCTTTTAGCCTACTACATATCTCACCTTCCATTCCGTCGACCCTTGAATGTACAACACTAAGTTGTCGTTGCATTTCATGCGTACTTGCCTGACACATTTCCTTACATTCTCCCATCTCACTGAATACCTTGTCAAATTTTCTTCGTTCTTTTGTAATTCTAAATCTAATTGAATAAATCTCTTATTGCATAATTTTAGTTCCTCATCTATCCTTGTATACTGTTTTTCAGCCCTTTCTACATACTTATCTAACTTTGCCTGTACATCAGTTTCTGATCTAATTTTACGATCCTCTAAAGCTGTAAGTTGTGTTTGTGTAGCTGTAAGTTTTGTTTGTGTATCTGTAAGTTGTGTAGTAAGTTGTGTTTGTGTATCTGTAAATTGTGTAGTAGTTGTGTTTGTGTAGCTGTAAGTTGTGTCGCAGTGTGTTAGTTGCGACCCAAATCGAAACAGTATTTTTCTCTAATGAACCTAGTTTGACTATTTCATGTTCGTTATTTCCTACTGAAACTTCTGAGTCTGGTGTACTTATTCTTGTGTTACTACATGATTTTGCTCTGTTGGTAAAGGTTCTCCACGCGAGTCGATTGTAATCTGGGGCCAGTTGCGAGAAATCATCATCTGTTATGTTTTGTTGACTCACGGAGTCCCTATCAGTAAAGATTTGGTCACTCTCCATTTTTAAACAACAAATTAATATGGTCACTTAATTGTGCTTGTATAACAAACAACAGGTTCCGGAAAAGATTTTGCAAACAACGAAAATTCGAAAGGATAGCTTATGTTAATCTCCAAAAAAAGTAAAACTAATCCTACCCGTACATCGCTTCTGTCACAAGTCAGCTTCCTTGTTACTATCACCAAGTTTTTTTATTACAAGAATAAAGATAATGGAGTCTTGAAAACACTTAACTTTAATGTATTTCTTAGCTGGCGGTTGAACTTTCCCTCGACTCAGCTGTTGTTGTCTCTTCTGCGTCAACTGTTGTCAGTCTATGGCTGGTTCCCGCTCGGCCGCTAGTAGCGCTGCGTGCTTTCAAATTCCAAGGATTCTTCTCTCTTCTTTTCATTGATTTTTTCTTTTTTTCTATATACTCAAATTCATAAATTTACATAGTATTTTTTTATTCTTTCTGCAGCACCCAAGCCCTGTCACGGTCGCCATGTCGTATTTCATGAATAATACATTAATACATAATAATTCATTCTTAAGAAATACGCCGTGTTGTATTTACGATGTGATTCTTTTATATTATTTCGGAAGATATCTTTTGTGCAGCTTAATCAAATAATTACTTTGTTAGTCCCTTTTTACACAATTAAAATCACTCTTTTATTTTTAAATTAAATACATTCACTAAATACATTATCGGACTTCGTCCTAGCAAACTCTCCTTAGCGGCTGCTCTAAGCAATCTCTTAGAATCTGTGTGTATCGTTTTCGTTGCTATGGAAACTTCCTTAAAAGAGTACTAACCGGCCCTTAGCATGGAACGCCTACTTCAAGGATGTTATTGTAGTATCGGTAATGCTACAGCCCCTCAAGTTTACCATACCATTATAAATGGTTATGGTAAACTTTCCTGTAAATGTTACCTTTTAGGTAAGGAGAGCTTATATTTTACATTTGGCTAATAACACATTTTTACATATCACGAGGACCGATGTCCTGATGTAACTTTCCCTGGTGGTTTTCCATAAGCCACGACTGGTTGGAACGGCATATAGTCTGTAACACACATTTCGACACAGAGTTACTGTCCTTATCACTTAAAAAACCAAAATTATTGTAAGTATATTATACTACAGAATTGTTATTTAATAACATCATCTTTAGCTGTCATGGCCTCCGCCTGTTTACCAAGCATACCATTCAAATAGTTAAAAAATTATATTACCTGCCCTTGGTACATTATATTCTTCATAAGACCTATCCGTTTTGAACCATTTTACTGTTGTATAACCAGGCAACATTATTTAAATAACATGTTTGGTCCCTGGACCAGTACAATCGACCCACGCTAATGCGACTGGGACACCATTGTTTCTTGCTAATCTAACATCACCATCACAACTTCATTTTTATTTTATTTCTTCAATACATTACATTATATTCTCCCCATAAGTAATAACTTCTCTCCATTCGACTTCATCTGGAATATATTCACATATAGGCTATGAGAGGTACCAACCGAGTCATTTATAGGTTCTCCCTAGACCTCAGCTATGTCTGTGTTAACCAAATCCCGAACCTTTCGGTATCATTTAAAGGCAATGCCTAGATAGTGGCCTTATTTACAGGAATTGAGTCTTGACTGTGCTGTTGTACCCTCTCTATATGATATTCTACTACTTACTTCAAAATACCTTTATTCATAACAACACCTTGTTTCTTCTCAACTCATTCTATTCATTCTAATGCTCCGATATACCTTAAAACTATATATTTACTAAAAGAAAGTCTTAATAGACAATCAACTTTTATGTAATGGTATGCTGTGGTAACAGCCGAAGACTGCACATCAAACTAAGATCATCAATATTGGTAAGTGACAGCTTCCACTTAGTGGTTATAAACTTTTTGTATCATTACAGTTGAATTGTGCGCAGCCATAACAATCAGTACTATTTACAAGTGTTTTGTGGCACTGAATAATAATATGATAACTACAACTTAATAATAATAGGAAATTCCAATATGATGGATTTTATCTTTACACACCTGTGCCTTGCACTAGTGTTAAATCTTTTCCTTCGCTTTAAACTAGCTATGTATTTAAAAGGCTTTAGAGCTACGATATTGTACCTTCCTTTAATTTTACCCCCTCCTGGATACGCAATTGTGTAGGAGTTACTGTGGTCTCTACTAATTACCTCAAATGGCCCTTCATATAAGAATTTAAACTTCTTAATCTCATTCTCTAAGGCTGAAGATTTACAATGTGTCTGTACAAGTACTAAATCTCCAATTTTTTATGTTGTTGGTTTTATACAGGCATCATGTTTTTCCTTTCGTCTTTGAGCGTTTTTCTTCAATTCCTCCAAGGCTATTCTAATTCTGTCGGTATAATCACAATCAGTATCTGGGAATCGAACATACTCATATACCATACGAGGTGGTTTTTTCTGAAACATAAGTTCAAAAGGTGTTAGAGAGGTCGAGTTGTGAGGGATTGTGTTAATGACATCTTCTATCGCGTTTAATTCATAGGCCCATTTCTTATGGTTATTACAGCAGTATGTTCGAAACCAACGCCCTAATTCTTTCATAACCCTTTCAACCGCATTTCCTTGGGGATGGTAGAATGATGTTTTAATTAATTTGATATCCAAATTCCTAAAACACTCAGTCCATACTTTACTTGGGAACTGAGGTCCATTGTCGGTTAATAATTTTCTTGGCTGGCCCACATAAGGAATATAGTCATTGATCAACTTTGAGCAAATTGCTTTGGCCGTACCCTTCCTTAGAGGATATAGTCTTATATATTTCGAAAAAACGTCCAGTATAACACAGATTTGAGTTACACCCCCCCCCCCTAGACCTTGGTAGTGGACCAAAAATGTCTAAAGCAATTAACTCGTTTGGTCCATTAGGCACTACACATTGCATTTCTCCAGCGCGCTTGACATTATCGGCCTTAACTAGCTGGCATAATTCACAATTGGTAATAACTTTCTGAATGCGTCGAGCCATGTTCGGAAAGTACAATGTTTCTTTCATAATTTTACAACACTTATTATTGCCATAGTGACCATAGCTAAAGTGGTGTTGTAGAATGAAATAGGTCACATTCTTTTCAGGCACCCATACTTTCCACTCATCACTATCTTCATGATTTCTCTTGAACAAAACCCCATCGACCATTAAGTAGTACATTTTTAATTTGTTGTGTACGTCCTTCCCTTGTAGTTTGTCCCTAACTTCCTTTATTAAACTGTCCTTTTCCTGCTCTTCCTTCATGAATTGCAAGCAGTGTTTCACCTCCTTCTCCCCTAAAACCCCTTTGATATAGTAGATGCGTGTGTCTTTCATTCCTAACTGTGTTGATTCAATTTCATCCAATCCAAGGGGTATTCTCGACAAGGCGTCTGCCACCTTGTTTTCCTTACCTGATATATACTTGATTTCAAAGTCAAATTCTTGTAATAACAAAACCCATCTGGTCAATCTGCCATGGACTAGCTTACATTGCATCAGAAAGGTTAGCGCTTTGTGGTCTGTATAAACTATGATCTTCCTTCCAAGTAGCAAATACCTAAATTTCTGAAATGTCCAGACTATTGCTAAGGCTTCTTTCTGAGTGACACAGTAATTGCGTTTTGACTTGTTTAACACCCGGCTTGCAAAGGCTAGGTGTCTTCGCTCTACATTCTCACCTTCTCCAACCTCTTGAAAAATTTCAGATCCAAGACCATAATCCGAACTATCTGCTGCAACACATATAGGTAGGTTCCAATTTGGAGCATATAAGTTTATCTTCCTAAGCAGGGTGTCTTTTACTTCTTGAAAGTCATGTTCACATTGTTCAGTCCAATGCCAGTGAGCATTTTTCTTTTTTAATCTCTCAAAGTGCGGACTATTCAGTATTTGCCCTTAAATGTACTTTCTATAATAGTTGCAGAGGCCTAGAAAACTTAACAATTGTTCTTTGTTCTTCGGCCTTGGGAAATCCCTTATCGCCTGAAGATTCTCCGAATTCGGAGTGATTCCAGCAGGGGTAACTGTGTGACCCAGATATTCAATCTTACTAGTCAAGAACACACATTTTTTAGTCTTATTGTCATACCACCCTTTCTTAGAGCAGTTAATACATGTCTCAAAGTTCGCCAATGTTCTCCAATAGTCTCGCTCGCAATTAATATATAGTCTACATACACATATATTTTGTCTAGTAAATCTTTTCCTAAGACTAAGTCTAATGCCCGGATGAAGTTTGCTACTGCATTATTGAGACCAAAAGGTAACACTCGGAAATGATAACTACGCCCTTGGTATAAGAAAGCCGTGTACTTCCGAGACGTTTCCGCTATTAGTATCTGCCAATAAGACGCAGTTAGATCTAATGAAGTTAGGAATCTCTTACCCCCAAGATTTTGCAATATTTCATCCACCGGTGGGGGATGGTCCCTCTCAGTCACTAGAAACTTATTTAATGTTCTTGCATCCACAACAAGTCGAACAGATTGGTCAGCTTTACTAACAACTACCAGCGGGTTGTTAAACGGGCTATTAGACCTTTCTATAACTTTCCATTTAATCATTCTGTCAATTTCTTCCCCCACTTGTTTTCTCTTGGCAACCGGTATCACATATGGTTTAACGTAAAAAGGTGTCTTGCAATTGACTGTAAAGTTACATTCATAACCTTTCACAAGACCCGTGGTATCAGAAAACACATCATTGAATTCATGTAGTATGTCGTTTAATATGTTTCGATGTTCTTCATTAATACAATCTCTCCCTATTGTAAAGCTTTTCTCCTCTACTTTTGCCTCTATATCTGGCTTTATAGCTTGTACTACAAATTTGACCAGCTTCTCATGAAATTTAGATTTCTTTGTTAAACCTGCAGCATTTCCCCAGGTTAGGACACGGACAGTTGTTTCCTGTTTCTCTTTCCAAAAATTTTCAATTGTTATTTTCAATCTTCTACCCTGCATTGTGAATTCAAGAGATCCATGTTCCAAATCCATGATGGCCTTAAAACGCCTTAACCAGTCCATGCCTAGAATGCAATCAGTCGTGAGGTCAGGTACCACAAAAACACCAAAATCAAAACCAAGTTCTCCCACTTTTACTTGTAATAATATTTGTTTTCTTATCCATTTACTCCTTCCTCCCGTTGCAGTCACTACTGACATGCCACTAACTGGTAATGTTTCAATTTTGATCTGTGATTCCTTTGCAAGGTTTTGAAAAGTTTCAAGATACTCTCTGATATACAGGAAATTTCAGCTCCTGAATCCAGTAATACATCTACCTCCTTTCCATATACCGATGCTACTATAACTGGTGCTTTGACAATTGGCTCTTCACTCTGAAATTCTTCTTCTATTAAGTCTTCACAAGGATTATTAAAAAACACTTCGAACTGGTATTATACTATTCTCATGATTGGGTCCGTTTTCTATCTTTGCCTCCGCCCGGACCATAACTTCGGCAACTTTCAATTTTTTGTAACATTATTGTCCTCTTGCCTGTTAGTACGAGCTTCACCTGAACCTTCCTCCCTATCAACTATTCTCTGTGGTACATAATTTCTTACTGTCTTTCCTCTTCCACTTAGCCCACGTACATTGCCCCATGAACTTTTGTTGCGAAAACTCCCTTCCATTCCTCCCCTTATCATAATCATCACACTCTTGTGGTTCTCTCTGGTGTTGCCTCCCCTCTGAGAAGTTATTTCTATTGGTGTGTTCTTGATAAAATCTCTCCCTGTCACATTGTGTTTCATATCGATGTACAAATTCACTTGCCTCTTCTATTATTTTGATATTATGCATTACTAAAAGGATTTTGACTTCTTTTGGCATCCGATGGGCTATGACTAATATTACTTCTTTCTCTGGTGGTGGGTTATCTAAGTAGTGACATTTAGATGTCTCATTTAGTAGGAAATCCTTAAGAGATTCCCGCCCAGGCTGACACTTTCTACCATTCCATAAATTCCGTCTAATTTCATGTTGTTTCTCACTAGACCAAAAATTATTTAGAAAACTTGATTTGAATTCTTCATAAGTTTTACCAATTTGTACCTGTCGTTCTCCCCTAATGCGGGCACTATCCTTTAAATGTTTATACACACAGTTTATCTTTTCATAATCATCATAAGCATTGAAACTTCTAAAATTTTCAAAACCTCTTATAAACCTAACCGGGTGCACCCCTCCTTGATCTGTGAAGTGTTCCAGCTCAATCTTTTCCGGGATGTTTAATGATACCTGGTTGGGTAGGCCAGCTAAACTGTGAGTGTGGGAGGTTCTGAACTTCCTATTTACTTCCTGAAAAATGTTTTCGACCTTCTCCACTTTGTCATTCAATCCCACCAATTGATCATCCATATCCTTATATCGTAACTTAATATCCTCTTCAACCCCAGTAAGCCTCTTTTCCAAGACGTAATTCAGCTGTTCAGTATCTTTTAGCCTACTACATATCTCACCCTCCATTCCTTCGACCCTTGAATGTACAACTCTAAGTTGTCGTGGCATTTCATGCCTACTTGCCTGATACATTTCCTTACATTCTCCCATCTCACTGAATACCTTGTCAAATTGTTCTTCGTTCTTTTGTAATTCTAAATCTAAGTGAATAAATCTCTTATTGCATAATTTTAGTTCCTCATCTATCCTTATATACTGTCTTTCAGCCCTTTCTACATACTTATCTAACTTTGCCTGTACATCAGTTTCTGATCTAATTATACGATCCTCTAAAGCTGTAAGTTGTGTTTGTGTAGCTGTAAGTTGTGTTTGTGTATCTGTAAGTTGTGTAGTAAGTTGTGTTTGTGTATCTGTAAATTGTGTAGTAAGTTGTGTTTGTGTAGCTGTAAGTTGTGTCGCAAGTGCTGTTAGTTGCGACCCAAATCGAAACAGTATTTTCTCTAATGAACCTAGTTTGACTATTTCATGTTCGTTAGTTCCTACTGAAACTTCTGAGTCTGGTGTACTTATTTCTTGTGTTACTACATGATTTTGCTCTGTTGGTAAAAGGTTCTCCACGCGAGTCGATTGTAAATCTGGGGCCAGTTGCGAGAAATCATCATCTGTTATGTTTTGTTGACTCACGGAGTCCCTATCAGTAAAGATTTGGTCACTCTCCATTTTTAAACAACAAATTAATATGGTCACTTAATTGTGCTTGTATAACAAACAACAGGTTCCGGAAAAGATTTGCAAACAACGAAAATTCGAAAGGATAGCTTATGTTAATCTCCAAAAAAAGTAAAACTAATCCTACCCGTACATCGCTTCTGTCACAGTCAGCTTCCTTGTTACTATCACCAAGTTTTTTATTACAAGAATAAAGATAATGGAGTCTTGAAAACACTTAACTTTAATGTATTTCTTAGCTGGCGGTTGAACTTTCCCTCGACTCAGCTGTTGTTGTCTCTGCGTCAACTGTTGTCAGTCTATGGCTGGTTCCCGCTCGGCCGCTAGTAGCGCTGCGTGCTTTCAAATTCCAAGGATTCTTCTCTCTTCTTTTCTTGATTTTTTTCTTTTTTTCTATATACCGGTACTCAAATTCATAAATTTACATAGTATTTTTTTATTCTTTCTGCAGCACCCAAGTCCTGTCACGGTCGCCATGTCGTATTTCATGAATAATACATTAATACATAATAATTCATTCTTAAGAAATACGCCGTGTTGTATTTACGATGTGATTCTTTTTATATTATTTCGGAAGATATCTTTTGTGCAGCTTAATCAAATAATTACTTTGTTAGTCCCTTTTTACACAATTAAAATCACTCTTTTATTTTAAATTAAATACATTCACTAAATACATTATCGGACTTCGTCCTAGCAAACTCTCCTTAGCGGCTGCTCTAAGCAATCTCTTAGAATCTGTGTGTATCGTTTTCGTTGCTATGGAAACTTCCTTAAAAGAGAACTAACCGGCCCGTAGCATGGAACGCCTACTTCAAGGATGTTATTGTAGTATCGGTAATGCTACAGCCCCTCCAAGTTTACCATACCATTATAAATGGTTATGGTAAACTTTCCTGTTACCTTTTAGGTAAGGAGAGCTTATATTTTACATTTGGCTAATAACACATTTTTACATATCACGAGGACCGATGTCCTGATGTAACTTTCCCTGGTGGTTTTCCAGTAAGCCACGACTGGTTGGAACGGCATATAGTCTGTAACACACATTTCGACACAGAGTTACTGTCCATATCACTTAAAAAACCAAAATTATTGTAAGTATATTATACTACAGAATTGTTATTTAATAACATCATCTTTAGCTGTCATGGCCTCCGCCTGTTTACCAAGCATACCATTCAAATAGTTAAAAAATTATATTACCTGCCCTTGGTACATTATATTCTTCATAAGACCTATCCTTTTGAACCATTTTACTGTTGTATAACCAGCAACATTATTTAAATAACATGTTTGGTCCCTGGACCAGTACAATCTACCCACGCTAATGCGACTGGGACACCATTGTTTCTTGCTAATCTAACATCACCATCACAACTTCATTTTTATTTTATTTCTTCAATACATTACATTATATTCTCCCCATAAGTAATAACTTCTCTCCATTCGACTTCATCTGGAATATATTCACATATAGGCTATGAGAGGTACCAACCGAGTCATTTATAGGTTCTCCCTAGACCTCAGCTATGTCTGTGTTAACCAAATCCCGAACCTTTCGGTATCATTTAAAGGCAATGCCTAGATAGTGGCCTTATTTACAGGAATTGAGTCTTGACTGTGCTGTTGTACCCTCTCTATATGATATTCTACTACTTACTTCAAAATACCTTTATTCATAACAACACCTTGTTTCTTCTCAACTCATTCTATTCATTCTAATGCTCCGATATACCTTAAAACTATATATTTACTAAAAGAAAGTCTTAATAGACAATCAACTTTTATGTAATGGTATGCTGTGGTAACAGCCGAAGACTGCACATCAAACTAAGATCATCAATATTGGTAAGTGACAGCTTCCACTTAGTGGTTATAAACTTTTTGTATCATTACAGTTGAATTGTGCGCAGCCATAACAATCAGTACTATTTACAAGTGTTTTGTGGCACTGAATAATAATATGATAACTACAACTTAATAATAATAGGAAATTCCAATATGATGGATTTTATCTTTACACACCTGTGCCTTGCACTAGTGTTAAATCTTTTCCTTCGCTTTAAACTAGCTATGTATTTAAAAGGCTTTAGAGCTACTGATATTGTACCTTCCTTTAATTTTACCCCCTCCTGGATACGCAATTGTGTAGGAGTTACTGTGGTCTCTACTAATTACCTCAAATGGCCCTTCATATAAGAATTTAAACTTCTTAATCTCATTCTCTAAGGCTGAAGATTTACAATGTGTCTGTACAAGTACTAAATCTCCAATTTTGTATGTTGTTGGTTTTATACATGCATCATGTTTTTCCTTTCGTCTTTGAGCGTTTTTCTTCAATTCCTTCCAAGGCTACTTCTAATTCTGTCGGTATAGTCACAAGTCAGTATTTGGGAATCGAACATACTCATATACCATACGAGGTGGTTTTTTCTGAAACATAAGTTCAAAAGGTGTTAGAGAAGTCGAGTTGTGAGGGATTGTGTTAATGACATCTTCTATCGCAGTTTAGTTCATAGGCCCATTTCTTATGGTTATTACAGCAATATGTTCGAAACCAACGCCCTAATTTCTTTCATGACCCTTTCAACGGCATTTCCTTGGGGATGGTAGAATGATGTTTTAATTAATTCGATATCCAAATTCTTAAAACATTCAGTCCATACTTTGCTTAGGAACTGAGGTCCATTGTCGGTTAATAACTTTCTTGGCTGGCCCACACAAGGAATATAGTCATTGATCAACTTTGAGCAAATTGCTTTGGCCGTACCCTTCCTTAGAGGATATAGTCTTATATATTTCGAAAAAACGTCCAGTATTACACAGATTTGGGTTACACCCCCCCCTAGACCTTGGTAGTGGACCAAAAATGTCTAAAGCAATTAATTCGTTTGGTTCATTAGGCACTACACATTGCATTTCTCCAGCGCGCTTGACATTATCAGCCTTAACTAGCTGGCATAATTCACAATTGGTAATAACTTTCTGAATGCGTCGAGCCATGTTCGGAAAGTACAATGTTTCTTTCATAATTTTATAACACTTGTTAGTGCCATAGTGACCGTAGCTAAAGTGGTGTTGTAGAATGAAATAAGTCACATACTTTTCAGGCACCCATACTTTCCACTCGTCACTGTCTTCATGATTTCTCTTGAACAAAACTCCATCGACCATTAAGTAGTACAATTTTAATTTGTTATGGACGTCCTTCCCTTGTAGTTTGTCCATAACTTCTTTTATTAAACTGTCCTTTTCCTGCTCTTCCTTCATGAATTGCAAGCAGTGTTTCACCTCCTTCTCCCCTAATACCCCTTTGATATAGTATATGTGTGTGTCTTTCATTCCTAACTGTGTTGATTCAATTTCATCCAATCCAAGGGGTATTCTCGACAAGGCGTCAGCCACCTTGTTTTCCTTGCCTGATATATATTTGATTTCAAAGTCAAATTCTTGTAATAACAAAACCCATCTGGTCAATCTGCCATGGACTAGCTTACATTGCATCAGAAAGGTTAGCGCTTTGTGGTCTGTATAAACTATGATTTTTCTTCCAAGTAGCAAATACCTAAATTTCTGAAATGTCCAGACTATTGCTAAGGCTTCTTTCTGAGTGACACAGTAATTACGTTCTGACTTGTTTAACACCCGGCTTGCAAAGGCTAGATGTCTTCGCTCTACATTCTCACCTTCTCCAACTTCTTGAAAAATTTCAGATCCAAGACCATAATCCGAACTATCTGCTGCAACACATATAGGTAGGTTCCAATTTGGAGCATATAAGTTTATCTTCCTAAGCAGGGTGTCTTTTACTTCTTGAAAGTCACGTTCACATTGTTCAGTCCAATGCCAGTGAGCATTTTTCTTTTTTAATCTCTCAAAGTGTGGACTATTCAGTATTTGCCCTTTAATGTACTTTCTATAATAGTTGCAGAGGCCTAGAAAACTTAACAATTGTTCTTTGTTCTTCGGCCTTGGGAAATCCCTTATTGCCTGAAGATTCTCCGCATTCGGAGTGATTCCAGCAGGGGTAACTGTGTGACCCAGAAATTCAATTTTACTAGTCAAGAACACACATTTTTTTAGTCTTATTGTCATACCACCCATTCTTAGAGCAGTTAATACATCTCTCAAAGTTCGCCAATGTTCTCCAATAGTCTCGCTCGCAATTAATATATCATCTACATACACATATATTTTGTCTAGTAAGTCTTTTCCTAAGACTAAGTCTAATGCCCGGATGAAGTTTGCTACTGCATTATTGAGACCAAAAGGTAACACTCGGAAATGATAACTACGTCCTTGGTATAAGAAAGCCGTGTACTTCCGAGACGTTTCCGCTATTGGTATCTGCCAATAAGACGCAGTTAGATCTAATGAAGTTAGGAATCTCTTACCCCCAAGATTTTGCAATATTTCATCCACCGGTGGGGGGTGGTCCCTCTCAGTCACTAGAAACTTATTTAACGTTCTTGCATCCAGAACAAGTCGAACAGATTGGTCAGCTTTACTAACAACTACCAGCGGGTTGTTAAACGGGCTATTAGACCTTTCTATAACTTTCCATTTAATCATTCTGTCAATTTCTTCCTCCACTTGTTTTCTCTTGGCAACCGGTATAACATATGGTTTAACGTAAAAAGGTGTCTTGCAATTGACTGTAAAGTTACATTCATAACCTTTCACAAGACCCGGGGTATCAGAAAACACATCATTGAATTCATGTAGTATGTTGTTTAATATGTTTCGATGTTCTTCATTAATACAATCTTTCCCTATTGTAAAACTTTTATCCTCTACTTTCGCCTCTATATCTGGTTTTATAGCTCGTACTACAAACTTAACTAGCTTCTCATGAAATTTAGATTCCTTTGTTAAACCTGCAGCATTTCCCCAGGTTAGGACACGGACAGTTGTTTCCTGTTTCTCTTTCCAAAAATTTTCTATTGGTATTTTCAATCTTCTACCCTGCATTGTGAATTCAAGAGATCCATGTTCAAAATCCATGATGGCCTTAAAACGCCTTAACCAGTCCATGCCTAGAATGCAATCAGTCGTGAGGTCAGGTACCACAAAAACACCAAAATCAAAACCAAGTTCTCCCACTTTTACTTGTAATAATATTTGTTTCCTGATCCATTTACTCCTTCCTCCCGTTGCAGTCACTACTGACATGCCACTAACTGGTAATGTTTCAATTTTGATCTGTGATTCCTTTGCAAGGTTTTGAAAAGTTTCAAAGATACTCTCTGATATACAGGAAATTTCAGCTCCTGAATCCAATAATACTTCTACCTCCTTTCCATATACCGATGCTACTATAACTGGTGCTTTGACAATTGGCTCTTCACTCTGAAATTCTTCTTCTATTAAGTCTTCACAAGGATTATTAAAAAAAACACTTCGAACTGGTATTATACTATTCTCATGATTGGGTCCGTTTTCTATCTTTGCCTCCGCCCGGACCATAACTTCGGCAACTTTCAATTTTTTGTAACATTATTGTCCTCTTGCCTGTTAGTACGAGCTTCACCTGAACCTTCCTCCCTATCAACTATTCTCTGTGATACATAATTTCTTACTGTCTTTCCTCTTCCACTTAGCCCACGTACATTGCCCCTGAACTTTTGTTGCGAAAACTCCCTTCCATTCCTCCCCTTATCATAATCATCACACACTTGTGGTTCTCTCTGGTGTTGCCTCCCCTCTGAGAAGTTATTTCTATTGGTGTGTTCTTGAAAAATCTCTCCCTGTCACATTGTGTCTCATATCGATGTACAAATTCACTTGCCTCTTCTATTGTTTTGATATTATGCATTACTAAAAGGGTTTTGACTTCTTTTGGCATCCGATGGGCTATGTCTAATATTACTTCTTTCTCTGGTGGTGGGTTATCTAAGTAGTGACATTTAGATGTCTCATTTAGTAGGAAATCCTTAAGGGATTCCCGCCCAGGCTGAAACTTTCTACCATTCCATAAATTCCGTCTAATTTCATGTTGTTTCTCACTAGACCAAAAATTATTTAAAAAACTTGATTTGAATTCTTCATAAGTTTTACCAATTTGTACCTGTCGTTCTCCCCAAATGCGGGCACTACCCTTTAAATGTTTATACACACAGTTTATCTTTTCATAATCATCGTAAGCATTGAAACTTCTAAAGTTTTCAAAACCTCTTATAAAGCTAACCGGGTGCACCCCTCCTTGATCAGTGAAGTGTTCCACCTCAATCTTTTCCGGGATGTTTAATGATACCTGGTTGGGTAGGTCCAGCTAAACTGTGAGTGTGGGAGGTTCTGTAACTTCCTATTTACTTCCTGAAAAATGTTTTCGACCTTCTCCACTTTGTCATTCAATCCCACCAATTGATCATCCATATCCTTATATCGTAACTTAATATCCTCTTCAACCCCAGTAAGCCTCTTTTCCAAGACGTAATTCAGCTGTTCAGTATCTTTTAGCCTACTACATATCTCACCCTCCATTCCTTCGACCCTTGAATGTACAACTCTAAGTTGTCGTGGCATTTCATGCCTACTTGCCTGATACATTTCCTTACATTCTCCCATCTCACTGAATACCTTGTCAAATTGTTCTTCGTTCTTTTGTAATTCTAAATCTAATTGAATAAATCTCTTATTGCATAATTTTAGTTCCTCATCTATCCTTATATACTGTTTTTCAGCCCTTTCTACATACTTATCTAACTTTGCCTGTACATCAGTTTCTGATCTAATTATACGATCCTCTAAAGCTGTAAGTTGTGTTTGTGTAGCTGTAAGTTGTGTTTGTGTATCTGTAAGTTGTGTAGTAAGTTGTGTTTGTGTATCTGTAAATTGTGTAGTAGTTGTGCTTGTGTATCTGTAAGTTGTGTCGCAAGTGCTGTTAGTTGCGACCCAAATTCGAAACAGTATTTTCTCTAATGAACCTATAGTTGACTATTTCATGTTCGTTATTTCCCTACTGAAACTTCTGAGTCTGGTGTACTTATTTCTTGTGATACTACATGACTTTGCTCTGTTGGTAAAAGGTTCTCCACGCGAGTCGATTGTAATTCTGGGGCCAGTTAGCGAGAAATCATCATCTGTTATGTTTTGTTGACTCACGGAGTCCCTATCAGTAAAGATTTGGTCACTCTCCATATTTTAAACAACAAATTAATATGGTCACTTAATTGTGCTTGTATAACAAACAACAGGTTCCGGAAAAGATTTGCAAACAACGAAAATTCGAAAGGATAGCTTATGTTAATCTCCAAAAAAAGTAAAACTAATCCTACCCGTACATCGCTTCTGTCACAGTCAGCTTCCTTGTTACTATCACCAAGTTTTTTATTACAAGAATAAAGATAATGGAGTCTTGAAAACACTTAACTTTAATGTATTTCTTAGCTGGCGGTTGAACTTTCCCTCGACTCAGCTGTTGTTGTCTCTGCGTCAACTGTTGTCAGTCTATGGCTGGTTCCCGCTCGGCCGCTAGTAGCGCTGCGTGCTTTCAAATTCCAAGGATTCTTCTCTCTTCTTTTCTTGATTTTTTCTTTTTTTCTATATACTCAAATTCATAAATTTACATAGTATTTTTTTATTCTTTCTGCAGCACCCAAGTCCTGTCACGGTCGCCATGTCGTATTTCATGAATAATACATTAATACATAATAATTCATTCTTACGAAATACGCCGTGTTGTATTTACGATGTGACTTCTTTTTATATTATTTCGGAAGATATCTTTTGTGCAGCTTAATCAAATAATTACTTTGTTAGTCCCTTTTTACACAATTAAAATCACTCTTTTATTTTAAATTAAATACATTCATTAAATACATTATCGGACTTCGTCCTAGCAAACTCTCCTTAGCGGCTGCTCTAAGCAATCTCTTAGAATCTGTGTGTATCGTTTTCGTTGCTATGGAAACTTCCTTAAAAGAGAACTAACCGGCCCGTAGCATGGAACGCCTACTTCAAGGATGTTATTGTAGTATCGGTAATGCTACAAGGGGCCGTGTGGAATGCACTGGGTGGTTGTTTAGGCTGAGGGAGGAAGACCCGAAACACGAAATTCAGTTACGGGCAACCCAATCAGATGCAACACCGGAATGTAGGAGCAACGTAAAAGAATCTCGACAGTTAAAAGTTCTCGTAATTAAATGGAGAAGCGTTTGTAACAAACAACCGGAACTTGAAAGCGTTATATGTAGTACAGAAGCGGATATCGTTATCGGTACAGAAAGTTGGTTGAAACCGGAAATAAGTTCCACCTAAACTTTTAAAGATAGCATGAACGTTTCTCGTAAAGACAGATTACATTCTCATGGAGGTGGGGTATTTATAGCTGTGAGTAAATTTCTCCCATGTAATGAAATAGACGTCGATATGATCTGTGAAATCATATGGATTAAACTCAATGTTGCTGGGTCAAAACTCATCATAAGCGCCTTCTACCGACCACCCGATTCCGACAAAGCTATCGTCGAGGAGTTAAGAAATAATGTAAATAGTATAGCTAGCCGTTTTCAGGATAATGCTATGATTCTAGGAGGCGACTTCAATCTGCCTTATATTGACTGGCGTAATTACGTTCACATCACAGGTAGCAGGGATAAGGCAGCTTCTGAAGTAATTCTCGAGTTGTTGTCAGAAAATCATCTCGAGCAGCTAGTTAATGAACCTACGCGGGTTCATAACGGTAGCGAAAACATTTTAGACTTGCTGGTTACCAACAGGCCAGAATTATTCACCGACATTTCAACGACCACAGGAATAAGCGATCACAAAGCGGTAATTGCGACTATGAAATTAATGACAAAGCGAAAAAGGAAAAAAGGGCGGATGGTATACAGATTCAGTAAGGCCTCAAAGGAGTGTTTTAGAACCTACCTGAGGAATAATTACCATAACTTCAAGTCAACAAAGGACACCGTTGAAGAGATGTGGCATCGTTTTATGTATATAGTCAGCGGACAATAAAGGGGGAGAATGATCCACCGTGGTACACATGCGAAGTCAAAAGATTACTCAAAAAACAAGGGAAAATACACGCACGCTCAAGAAGGAAGGGGTGTCGCAGCGATTTAGAAACCTTAGCTGATTTAAGAGGACGTATTAGAAACGATATTCACTCCAACTCTCTCTCTAAGAGTCTCACAGAAAACCCAAAGAAATTTTGGTTGTATGTACGAAAAGTTAACTGTACCAACAGCAATATTCTAGCACTAATTCGTGAAGGTTCCGAGGTTAATGAAAGCCGCGATAAAGCTAACGTACTAAATACTGTATTCAAAAATTCATTTACAAATGACCATAAGGATACCACTCCGGTTTTCCCACGCCGCACAGTGGGCCAGAATCTTGAAAACCTGGCCAAAAAGGAAAAAAAAAGTTTCTGGAAGGGAATTTTCGACTATCAGGTTAGCTACAGTAATGTTGGAACTACTGAATACCGATTGTTTGGACGATCAATTGTTCATTTCCTCCTTTATATTTCATGTCAAAGTCGGCACTTCATTGCTAGCGGTGCATGCAGCCGACCAGATTACAAAATAGCATTGTGGTTAAAGATAAATATTAGTGTTCAGTGTAAGTAAAACGAATATTTTAAATATGGACGGTGTTCCAGGCAGTATCTACTAATTAAAATACATTTATGTCATTATTAAATCATTAATTACACATAGTTTTTTTTATTTAACTTAATACCAGAAAATGCGCGAGAAAAATTTAAAATATGCTTAAAGAAATAGAGATAAGTTACGAATTCCACGATATTCCGCTTTCTTTTGCACTGTGTCCGCAAGTATATATTATTACCTTAGTAAATTAACCTTCAAATCCACCTACTAGTACCAACTCCGGCTTTGAACCACGTTTTAAGCAACGCTTGCAAAATGTTTGGCTATTTTTTTAAAATTAAATTATTAATATTAAGTTAATCTTTCATTAATAATCATGAAAAAGTATATTTTTTTGAAACACAAATATTCTATATACTTTGTGGAGTTACTTTTTAACGCTTTCAAACACGTATTAAGAAATAAGTATTAAATAAATTAATAATAATATGAATTGTCGGAGGATGCTCAAGATTCAACTAAGATGTTGATAAAGCAATGTCGCATAAGTTTTTCTCGAAAGTTTTCCGGACTTAAGAGTATGTAAGACGTGTTCAGGAGATTGTTGGCAACCACAGACTTCAAAATTTTTATCTGCTCAAATCATCAAACAAACTGAAAAGTTTGTCGGCAGAAGCCATTGTCCTCTTAGTTCCTGTGTCGGAAGATTATGAAGATTCCGATGTAGATGATGAGGAAACAGTCTTTGAAGATGATAACGATTCAGCTGAAGATGCAGAAGAAGAAGATATGAAGATAAAAAACAAGAAGAAAACGACAACTTTTAACTGTAGTCACAAACAATTTACTAACTGAATAACTGTAATTGAAATAAAATTATTTTTTTTTAAATATTTTATACTATCTTCTATCCTCTATTTGGTACTTTTTTCGAGCTTTCCAGTTTTTGAGCTTATATTTTTAACCGTTAACTACAACAACCTCTAAATATTGACTTTTATATAAATAAAAAGAATTTTACCAATTTTTGTCCGCCATCTTGGATCCTCCATTTTTTTTAAATATTTGAAGTCATAATCTTCGTCATCAATCTCGATTAATCCCAAAAAATTACTTTTATTTGAATCAAAAGACTTTTATCAATATTTGTCCGCCATATTGGATCCGCCATTTTATTTTTTCACTTTTTGATACCATATTCTTAATCACCAACTTCGATAACCTTTACGTACTAACTTTGGTACAAATTGAACAACTCTAGCAACTTCGATAATTCTACAAAAATTACTTTTATATGAATAAAACGACTTTTAGCAATATTTGTCCGCCATCTTGGATCCGCCATTTTCTTTTTTCACTTTTTAATATTATATTCTTAATCTGCAACTTCGATAACCTTTACATACTAACTTTGGTACAAATTGAACAACTTTTTATATTTTGGCCAGCTTTTTGCGATTCTGGCCCACTGTGCGCCGTGGCGAGTCGGTGATGGAATCATTATGAATAGATACGGCAGGTATCGTTAAGCAATTAGAGCTCCTGAAGTGGGAGAAAGCACCGGGCCCGGATGGAATTCCAGTAAGAGTATTTTCAGAGTATGCGGCGGAAATCGGGCCATTTCTGTCTGATATATTCAGTAAATCATTAGAAGAGCGAAAAGTACCTTCAGTCTTGAAAATCGCGCAAGTAACTCCGATTTTCAAAAAAGGTGATCGAAGTGATCCTGAAAACTATCGTCCCATATCTATAAAATCTGTTTGTAGTAGAGTCATGGAGCATATTATATGCTCGAACATTATGAATTTTCTAGATGATAATAATTTGCTTACAACAAATCAACACGGATTTCGGAAGAAAAGGTCATGTGAAACACAGCTGGTCCTATTTGCACACGACATAATGAAAGTTATCGATGCAGGTTCACAAGTAGATGCAGCTTTTTCAGTTTTCCAGAAACCCTTTGACTCTGTTCCACACAACCGCCTTTTATCGAAGCTTCGAGCGTACGGTATATCGGATCAGCTTTGTGAATGGATAATAGATTTTCTAACTGGTTTATTTGCAGATGACACTAACCTGACTGTGCGTAAAACACCAAACAGTACTATAGAATTTAATGTAAATGAAGTACTTAGAGTAGTAGCAAATTGGTTTAAGGCAAATTCATTAAAATTAAATTTTGAAAAAACACATTATATTAGGTTTAAAACAAAAAATTATGCACAGCCAGATATATGTATAAACTATAAAAACAACACAATCTTAGAAACAGAGAGTATAAAATTTCTTGGTATTAAAATAGATCAGAAACTCTGTTGGCATGATCCATATCACTACACTACTGACAAAGTTAAGTAGTGCCACCTTCGCAATACGAACACTTTCTCTAACAGCAGATCTAGAATTAATGAAACAGGTGTACTCCTCATATTTTCATTCAGTAATGTCATATGGCATAATTTTTTGGGGAAACTCTTCACAAAGTAAAAAAGTTTTCGTAGCACAGAAAAGAGCTATTAGGTTTCTGTGTAGGGTAAAACCAAGAACTTCTTGCAGACAACTCTTTAAGAAATTCAATATTCTTACAATGTATTCTCAGTATATATATTCTCTCATGAGCTTTGTCATAGAAAATTTTAACCTGTTTACACCTAATTCACAGGTACACAGTTTCAACACAAGAAACAGAAATAACTTGCATAAAACACAAACATCTCTGTCATTAGTACAAAGAGGAGTTAATTATTCTGGGATACATCTGTTTAATAAACTACCTAATCGTATAAAACAGCTTTCAGATAATAAAGATGTATTCAAACAAAAACTTAGAGATTATCTTATTGGCAACTCCTTCTACTCCATTCAAGAATTTGAAGAAAATAATTAATTGTACTCATTATAACGTTTGCAAAACTCAGTTGCAAAAATGTATGTTTATTATTATTTCTTGTATTTGTAAAATATGTATATATATATATTTACTATGATATGACTCATATTATGTGTATATGTATCAACAATGACATGTTTCACATCCCAGAGGTACTTCCTCAGCAGGGATCCATGGAACAAGATTGATAAATAAATAAATAAATAAAATAACTGGTCGGTCGCAGTATGTTGTCGTTGAAGGAGAAAGTAATTTTAATCTAGATGTTACTTCGGGTGTACCTGAAGGTAGTGTAATAGGACCACTTCTTTTCTTAATTTTTATAAACGATCTCGGAGACAAAGTGAAATACCTTTTTAGATTGCTGATGATGCGATTATTTATAGGGAAGTAAGAAATTTGGGCGATTGCTTAGCAAATTCAGCGCGATCTGGATGTTATTTTGGCTTGGTGCGCTGAGTGGCAACTTACTCTGAATTGTAAAAAGTGCAAGACAATGAGCATAACTAACAAAAAGAATCCAATTGTTCAGAAATACGAATTAAACAATATAGTTATTGATATGGTCGATTCTATGAAATATTTGGGAGTAACAGTACAAAGGAACATGAAATGGGATATACACATTAATTCGTTAGTAGGTAGATCAAATTCTAGGCTGCGATTCATAGATCGAATCTTGAAAAATTGTAATGAAAAACAAAGGAGATAGCGTACAAATATATTGTGCGTCCACATTTGGATTATTGTTGTGCCATTTGGGACCCGTTTCGTAAGGGATTGATCGAAAATATTGAGAAAGTACAGAGAAGAGCCGCTCGATTCGTGACCGCTTGCTACAGTCCTTATGAAAGCGTCACAGAACTGATTAGTAGATCTAGGTTGGGAGTCTCTGGTAGATAGACGACACACGTTTCGTTTAAACTTATTGGTAAACATGCTGTACTCCCACTTTCACTTTTGAGTGTAGTGAAATACTTCTTCCACCAACCTATTTGAATCGGAAGGACAGGAATGATAAAATTAGAGAAATAAGGTGCCGGACTGATTCTTGTATGAATTCTTTTTTCCCTCGTACCATTGGGGATTGGAATGCACAGCAAAGAGATTAGCTTTGGTGCTGAGCACCATCTGCCACCCACAATTTTGTGAATTGCAGAGTATACCGAGTGTTACAAAAAAATGTATACACACTTTTAAAGGTCATAGAGAGTTCGTTTTTCACGCTTGAGAGGATGAAATTTGGTACAAACGTAGTGTGATGTTTGCTCAATAGGTGGCAGCAAGCTAGGGCCGTGACGCGGGCAGCGGTGCTTAACTGATATCTACATGGCGGAAGCACTGGTTGAACTTTGAAGAGCGTAAGCAATTGTTGAAGTGGTACTGGAAATTTGAGAATGTGGCTGCTGTCCAGAGACAGTGGAGACGTGAGTTTGGTACAGATCCACCTACACGGTTATTAATTACCCGTATACGGGACAAATTCGAGCTGCATGGAACAGTGTGTGATGTACACAAAGGCCGATCAGGGCGACCTCGCACAGCTACGAGTGACGAGTCCTCGGCTACGGTGCTGGAACGCTTTCAGCAGTCGCCACAAAAATCTACAAGGCAATGTGCGCGTGAGAGTGGTGTAAGTCATGTCAGCGTGCTACGCATTCTGAAGAAAGGCAAGTTTAAAGTGTACATTCCCAGACTGGTGCAACAGTTAAACGACGACGACTCAGATCGTAGGTTACAATTTTGTGAGTGGTTTCGGGACATGGTTAACAATGTTCCGGGATATTGTGTGGAATGTGGTTTGGTCAGATGAAGCACAGTTCAAGCTCAATGGAACTATCAACAGACACAATTATGTGTACTGGGCTGACAATAATCTCCCACATCAGCAGTGGAAACGGCTGTGAGTTTGCCTGGTGTAAATGTGTGGTGCGGATTGACTCGTAGGGGACTCATTGGTCCTTTCCGTTATGAAAGTACTTTAACCGGTGAACTTTATCTGAGAATGCTTAACGATTCAATTTTACCTGCCATTCATGAACTGTATGGTAATGAGAGGATTTATTATCAACAAGATGGCGTCCCTGCGCACTACCATAGGGATGTAAGAGCATACCTTGATCTACATTTTCCAGAGAATTGGATAGGACGCAGGGGTCCAATCGAGTTTCCTGCGCGTTCTCCAGATCTAACACCGTTGGACTTTTACTTATGGGGATCAGTGAAAGACCAGGATGTACAGAAGAAAACCAGATAACCTGAACGAACTTTGGGATGAGATTAGAACAGTGTGCGCAGATATCCCACTGGAAACTTTAGCGGTAGTTACGGAATCAGTCGCAACCCGTGTTCAGAAATGTATTGATGCAGAAGGCCATCACATTTGAACACTTAACATAAACATTTACCCCAGAAAGTGTATCGGAAACTTCAAACAGACTTATAATCTTACTTTCAGGCTAATAACCATTTTGTATGAAGACGTTTCCATATGCTTTTTCTTCTCCTGAAGTGTGTATACATTTTTCTTTAACTACTCGGTATATGTAGATGTAGAAGTGTAGCTGAAGATGAAGTTCTCGATGATTTAAAATGAAAGCACGTGATCTTGAGATTGAATGTACATAAGGTTTGTGTCCTTCTGCTTGAGCTATGACATGTACACAGGTTCATCCCATCCTGTCATGGAACGGTTGAAAAATATAACTTGGACCAATATTCTGTTCTTTTATCCACA
Organism: Vandiemenella viatica; assembly: GCA_031002005.1. Classification (NCBI taxonomy): domain Eukaryota; kingdom Metazoa; phylum Arthropoda; class Insecta; order Orthoptera; family Morabidae; genus Vandiemenella; species Vandiemenella viatica. Next base: position 24,258 of record JARYHS010001816.1, on the reverse strand, counting down.
CACAGTTATTTAAATCCTAAAATTACCAGGAAAATTTATATCAACAAGTCTGTTTTGTCAAGGATTAAGTTTAAAACTTTTATCAAGGACCAATGGTTAACCTTCTATTGGCAAGGACCAACTGTCAATTTTCTTTTTGTTGAGGACCAACTGTCAACTTACTATTTGTTGAGGACCAACTGTCAACTTCCTATTTGTCAGCATTGGTAGAAGAGATGGGTCACAAATAACCGTTATTTTAATGCCGTTAAGCAAGTAGCAGCCAAAACGATGACTGGAGTTATTCAAATAACTGTCAGCACTTCCCTCTCCGACAGCGCTGTAATTGTTCGTCGACCGCCGCTACGAGTCCATCAGTCACCGCTTATTGCTTCTCTCAATGTTATTAATTGCAATAGATACCACTAGATGACACTACCATCGCAAAATGATAGTTATTAACTAAGATAGCGACCACTAGAGGACACCACATATGTAAACCGCTTTTTACTACCTTTGACCGTTATTAACCGCGATAGCGACCAACAGATGTCGCTACTACTGACGACGTCAAATACTACTTTGCAGATATTATTTGCGATGGGGTCCAAAATTAAACATATTTCTACAACTTAGTGACAATTAAATCGGTTTTCAGCATCCATCGTTCCATCGTAAACGACTTGATTATGCTTCCCGTGTTGTAGCATCTTTGCCAATTGAAGGCGTTATTAACTTCGATAGTGTTTACTAGAGGACACTAGCTGTGTAAACCGCTTTTTACTACCTTTGACTCTTATTAACTGCAATAGCAACCAACAGATGTCGCTAATACTGACAACGTTAAATACTACTTTGCAGATGTTATTTGCGATAGGGTTCAAAATTTATCATCTCTCTACAACTTATGGACCATTAAACCGGTTTTCAGCAACCATCCTTCCATCGTAAACCACTTGATTATGCTTTTTGTTACAGCTGTTTAACCGTGTTATAGCGTCTTTGCCAGTTGAAGGCGTTATTAACTTCGATAGCGATCACTAGAGGATGTAGTGAACTCACCTGCACACCGGTAAACCTATGGGGACCTATGGCGAACCTGGCAGCAGGCCGAGCGGAGACTTGGCCAAATTCGATGAGAGGAATGAGCGAATGGGTAAGGATCGATCATAGTAGTCGATCTGGGATCTTAGTGAGACATTCGTGGTAGGATCATCAGGGTGAATGATTTCATAAACATGTCATGTATACAATATTTACTATCACGACTGTACAAAATTTACAAGTGGTATGCTGAATACGCAAGGTGCTATTGGGCTGCCTTCAGACATCCTACTATGACATATAGTGAATACTGCAAATAGGTTGATTATTGTAACTGCATGGGTGTGACATTTACTTTGAGGTCAGCAAGAGTTCTTCGACTGTGGGCGATTATCTATACCAGAAATCCCCAGCTTAGACATTGTAGAGGACCCTAGCTCTCCCTATCTACAATTCAACGACGGCTTTCCATGTCCAACCATAACCTAAAGCAGAGCCAACCTGTTATGCGCTGCCGTCTTCTTCGTGTGCGACGCCACCCCGCGGCCACGGCCGCCAGACGCGGCTCGACGTCTGCGTCCCCTCTGCTCCGACTGTTGCTGGCTGCGACTGATTGATGAAGACAAAACAAGACAAGACACTCTCCGATACCCGTGCAGAGGTTTTTACACCACCTCCCACTACGGTCCTAAAGTGGAGGGGCAAATGGTAGACCAATGATGAAGCCGATGCATGCCGTCATCTGTCCTCCTTAGCTTGACCATTGCGCACTTTTTTCTAACTGTCAGCGCTCTAAATCCTCGGTCGATGCCTCTATCTGGTTTCTTAACATGCTACTTGCTGTCCTCATTTCATAATTGACAAATATTTAACTTATGAGCCAAGCGAACAACTGCGTTCGCTATTCCTCCCTACCCTCAATAAGTTTTGGCTCCACTCCAAAACACATCTCAAGCCTAATTTACATTCTCATCTGTAAAAACAAATTTCCTTAAAATCTAATTACAAATTTTCCTTACAAGTAAATACAATTTCTTTTCTACTGAGTACATTTCCTTGGTACATGTTCTGTCTGTTCTGATTTTGCCAAAATGCTATGTGTGTCTGTGTTACATTCTGTGAATCTACATGTTATAATGTTTATTAGTGTTCTTCTGTGTATCAAAATTACTCATTTCTTTCTTGTAGTGCATTTCAATGTTACGTGTACATCGTGTAATGATTCTATTTGTTTAATTTGAAGCGATCGCAACAGACGAAAGCGTCCCCTCGTATGTGCGACATTGTTTACTTCCGCAACCAGGTGACTGATCTGGCTAGCGCTGAGCGTGCACTTCTCATCGCTGGCGAGACTGGTAAAGTGTCCTTGCATGTGTCAGCAGGCTGTCGCTCCCGCTCGTAATATCTAGAACACTCGTAGTGTACAATTAGCACAGAATACTTTTTAACTTATTACAACAACATAACATTTTACAAACTAATTTTTAAGTCTTCTACAACAATAAATTATCATAACACAGGCATTATTTCTTTCTTGTATTCCTGCAGACAGTCAATGTTTGTTTGATATTTATTTTTTTTCGCTTTTAAGCAACTCATAGTTATGAACATTTGTTATTACAGACCCCCACAATAACATTTACTCACAATTAGTCTTAATACACAGTAAAATACCTTAGGCTTTCAGCTTATAGTACAGCTCGTATCCGTTACATATTCTCTGCATATTTCATATTTTTCTCTCTTTATAATATTAGGTAATGACTGTTACGGAATTATCTTACCAGCTCTTTTATAATTAAACTCCCATTAATGTTTCCGCTAAACCTTCGCACCACTTCGCTATTACTTTGGAGCAGTTTACAGATTATTACCTCGATATTGCAGTGATTACTCGGAGTTACTTGTACCTTCTTCCTTCAACAATTAATGTTATTGTGTTCTTTTTAAGTCTCTGAAAGCTATGACCTCTCAAGATCGCGACTAATTCCTCGGGATTCAATTTATTTACCTATTTTACATTTTCTTATAGCTACAACATTTTAACATTTAATGATAGTTCTGCTTACTCTTACTCTATCACACGGCAGTTGTGAATTGAAAATACAACCTCCATTACAGTACTTGCAATATTTTCTTTTTACTAGAATTTCTACCAATTAATCCCTGTCGACATATTTAATCCCAGTTAACATTTTTTTCATTCGTATTTACGTCTTGCTTATTAAAGACTTACTTGTTATTAATTGGATTATGCCTCTAAAACAATTCTACTTTGCTATTCTTATCCTTGTTACTTATATATGATATTTATTATGCTATAGAGGCTTTAACAGATATATACATTGTTTCACTGTATGCTTCTACAATATTCCCTTGTTAATTATTTGCTTCTCTTCCACCTCTACTTACAACTACCATAGAATTTTTTTTTCCGCCTGGCGGCTTGCAACCCGCCACAACAATTTGGCCTAGTTATACATTTTTAGGAGACATGATTCCGCTGACCTCACTTGCACAGCAATCCTACAAGCTTCGTCTTTTTACAGGTTAAGTTCCGTTCACGGAGCTTCAACAATTTTATGTTGGTTTACTGAGTTCGTTGCCCCACTTGATGCATCCAACGTTGCGTTTTACCCATGACTCGTTCACGGATTTTCTCTTGGTTGGCGATTCGCTATCTCCTTCGCATACACACTTATTACGAAGTTCTCGGATTTTTTCGTAACACTTCCCTCGTGTACGAATTAATAATTGCGGCTTACCTAACCCTTACTGGTGGCTGGTTTCCGATCAATTAGCATCTCACACCCGCACTTACCTTGCGGACTATTTCTTACCCCCGGGATCCCCAACAATTTTTTTCTCCCCGGCAAATAAGTTCTCACGCGGCTTTTCCTCCGTCACCGCTTCTTCCAAATCCACTACCCCGTATTCTACAGTCTCACATTTGAGTGAACACACTGCATCGTCCGGGCTTCAACCAGGAACCTCCAATATTCCTGTCATGGAAGACATCGCTTGTACCTGTCCAGGTTAGTTAGCGACCTTCCTACTACTGCTTCGCTAACACATTGCCCCGCCAGCATAGGGACACCGCCGGTCACTGACGCAATGCTTTGTTATTTGGCGACCTCTAGTCACCTCCACTTATTACCAAGAATCCCTCTTCTTGATAACACACTGCAACTCTTCGCTGCGCCTCTAAGACCTCCTACCTTCTTTATTTTCCTTTTGACGACCTTCATTCGTCTTCCACCAATCAGCTGGTAACGTCTTCCTGACTGTTATGCTGATCGCAAAAATACTCCTGTCTACCACAGTGCACTATTTCCTTCTAGACCAAACTCCTATTTAGACACTACGAAATTTTGCGCATTTTCCAATCGGAAAATTATCGTGGAACACTCACAGTGAACTACACTCCTCCATGACTTCTCATGACGACATCTTCGTCACCTCCCTCATATGCTACCCTTTAAATTATTGCATCTTTCCTCGACACAATTTCATCTACCACTATGTATTTATTTCTCTCTCATAGCACTCACGACCACTCACTTAATCTGTCTCCTCGCTGATACGTATTATGATTATATTTGTGCGTCGCTTACTGCTGCCTTCGTTAACTTTTTTAATTTATTTTACTGCCCTATGTTTGCGTTATGCCATGTTAAACTCCCTTTAAATTTGTTGATAATTCATTTAATATGCGCAGACTCGTATTCGCCCTTATTCACATTTCTTAATCTCTTAATATCACATTGCACCATCTTATTAAAGTTTAATCTTAACAACATTATTTTTTCCAACTACTTTGATTCATATATCTTCAAGTCTAAACATTCATCCTGACCAATGACATTCGTGACGATAATCTTTACAATAGTAGAACACTCTTATAGTAGCATTTTATTTACAACCACGCTATAATTCGTCTTACTAAAAACTCAAATTTTGTTTACAATTCTACTGAACTCATAAAATGGTTATAATAACAGAACATTCTTTTACTTCTTTCTTGTTTCATTATTTTGAGCGTTCATATTCTAGTCACTTACATTATCGTGACATCACAAAACATATTATTTTTATCAACAATTTTACTAGCTCACATCTTTGACAATTATTCATTCAGAATTGCGAAATCAACAGGTTTCCCTTTCAAAAATTTTGAAACAATTACATGATGTTGGCAAGGCATTGGCTTACTCGAGATTACGTAATATTCGCTTGCTTAATGACAAATAGTTCACCATTACTGGCTGCTTGTATAACTGGCATCAATTTTCATGAAAACTACTTTTCTACATTTATTTATAATACTCAGTTTTACCAACATTATTTACTATAGCTTCTGCACTTAAATTAACAAAATTTACTTTAATGATTGTTCATTCCCGATTTGCTTTCACCAGATTTACTCATAACTGTATATTTTAATCATATAATTCCGGCAACTGAAGATAGACTCGTGACATCAAATTCGACTTCTTCACTTAAATTTCATGCAACTGCGCTGTAATCACTAGCGTTACACATCTTCTAAAAGTTAATAAAGCTGCATACTTTTCCTTAGCAACTTCATTGTGACAAATTAATTACATGGGCATGAATAATTTCTTAATTTAGAGCTTCTTTGAGGCATTGCTACTTAGATCTTGCGATATTTCTCCCACGCCTATTGCTTGCGTCACTTACGTCAGAATCGTGGCCTCCTTAGGATCTGCTTACAACGGTTCGCTCACCGCTGTCGCAGCGTCGACATGTTGCCATTCACCTGCGTGCTGACTGTTGTTTTGCAGACGCTGTCCCGCTAACTCTTCTGCGGCTCTACCATATGGTTGGAACATGGCCTAATTCTGCTTGCATATTTTCTCTTTAATTACCACTACATAACAAACCGTAAGGTCTGTTCTCAACGTAAGGGCTGTGCTTCGACAGAAGTACACCAATGCTGGAATCCCCTACTGAAGACGAATACTCCTCGATACCCTATAATACTCTCACAACGACGATATTGCTCCAACAACTGACCCCGGTGTGCTGTTGGCCTTTAACCACACATCTGAACAACACTGTAGTGCCCTCACCTGGACACCGGTAAACCTATGGGGACCTATGACGAACCTGGCAGCAGGCCGAGCGGAGACTTGGCCAGATTCGATGAGAGGAATGAGCGTATGGGTAAGGATCGATCATAGTAGACGATCTGGGATCGGAGTGAGACATTCGTGGTAGGATCATCAGGGTGAATGATTTCATAAACATGTCATATATACAATATTTACTATCATGACTGTACAAAATTTACAAGTGGTATGCTGAATACGCAAGGTGCTATTGGGCTGCCTTCAGACATCCTACTATGACATATAATGAATACTGCAAATAGGTTGATTATTGTAACTGCATGGGTGTGACATTTACTTTGAGGACAGCAAGAGCTTCTTCGACTGTGGGCGATTATCTATACCAGAAATCCCCAGCTTAGACATTGTAGAGGACCCTAGCTCCCTATCTACAATTCAACGACGGCTTTCCATGTCCAACCATAACCTAAAGCAGAGCCAACCTGTTATGCGCTGCCGTCTTCTTCGTGTGCGACGCCACCCCGCGGCCACGGCCGCCAGACGCGGCTCGACGTCTGCGTCCCCTCTGCTCAGACTGTTGCTGGCTGCGACTGATTGATGAAGACAAAACAAGACAAGACACTCTCCGATACCCATGCAGAGGTTTTTACACCACCTCTCACTACGGTCCTAAAGTGGAGGGGCAAATGGTAGCCAATGATGAGACCGATCCATGCCGTCATCTGTCCTCCTTAGCTTGACCATTGCGCACTTTTTTCTAACTGTCAGCGCTCTAAATCCTTGGTCGATGCCTCTATCTGGTTTCTTAACATGCTACTTGCTGTCCTCAGTTCATAATTAACAAATATTTAACTTATGAGCCAAGCGAACAACTGCGTTCGCTACAAGGACACCACCTATGTAAACCGCTTTTTATTACCTTTCACCGTTATTAACTGCAATAGCGGCCATCAGATGGAGAAACCATCGAAAAGCACTAGTTTGAAAGTGGAATGTAACATATACCTTTGTCTTGTTTAAAATTAATCCTGTTCCTAACTCCTATATACCAATCCAAGACTTCCTCTGATGATTAAATAAGTTAAAATAATTCAAGGTATCAGTTACTGTTTCGCAGGTTGTAATGCTTTAATATTTGACAAATAAAACTTCTAGAAGATGCCAAAAGCATTTAAAATTTCAATTAAAATCACTCACAATGTATTAGTTTACATTCAGACTAGGTATGAATAGACAATCGGATGAGTTTTCTGTTTGGTTGAAAGTGATGACATTATTAATAAATCATGTTTCCCCCACAAAGAAATAATACTGTTAACTTGTGTTTGTAGCATGCTGATAGAAGTGGCTATAACAGAACTATCTGGAAAATATTTTTTCCTTGTGAACATCTCCTTTAAAAAAATTACATAATGTTAGACTATTGGAAGATTGCACAAAGCATCAGTCTTGGGATCCATTAGTTACTTTTTTATCAATTTTCTCTTGCTAGTGTCTCTGTGTAGCACATAAGGTCTAACATTTTCCTTTGGACAGATAAATATTTCTTCTGGATAGTAGAGGTCTTAAAGATAACATTCCACAATCAAAAATCAAAACCTAATAAGATTTAAATGTGTTCCAGATTTGTGGTGCAAGGTAAGGTATACTGAATGAATGACTGAAGTACTATCTACTTATACACAATTTATGAATTGTTGGCAAATGGAGCATTTGATAAATTTCATTCTGAACTTGTAGAGGGAGGCAGAATGTTAATATTTATTTATTTCAGTAAGGCTACACAAACTAAATAACTAATAGTATTTAAGAGGTTCTACTGAAGTTTATGATATACTACACTGAAATAATAAGGGCTGTTTGTTAAAGTAAGTATAAAGAAATGATATAACATGAAAAACTGCAGTACTGAAGTGAAAGTCGACAAATAGTTTTCAAGTTAGAGTTTGGCTACAAAAAAAAAAGTTTATACTGCTACAGAAAACTAGCTCATGTGATACATAACTAAAACATATTGATGTAGGTGCCACATTTGTATGCTCCATCCATAATATGCACAAGAAGCAGTATTGTGAAAGTATAACATTCTTAAGGTCACTATGTTGGAAACACATGTCACAATCTAATTTCCACGCTTCAAATTAAGAGAAAAACTTCCCACACACATATATAACAAATTTGTTATTCTGAAAGTGAAACTGCATCTGATTGATGAGGAAAGGGTGCGATAAAACAGCATACAATTTGGTTAAAAAAAACTTCTGGAATCAGTTATTCAAGTTCAGGTAAAACTTTATGGTGGATGGGAATCATATTCACTCAATTTCAAATTACTTTTATGTACGTCTGAACAACATATTTAAATTGCAGCTGGTCGGTTATTGGGACATATTTAGAACATATGTAAAATATACTATACATATAACTATAGCCACACAAAACTTTATGCGAATTAATGGCCAGACTGAAAAAAAATTGTTTACTTTCAGTAAAGTTAATCTTCTGTTCATTACGAGTACGCAACGCGTAATGCTGTATTTGTTGCATACATTCATAAAAACTCCTACCACAAATTCATTAGTTTCAAACAGAAAAATATATTAACACGTAATCAAAACTGCCCACTTCAGATTTTTTTTTATATATCGTACGTCCCTAAATCACTTATACTTCATTTCCTCCTGTTTGATCACGTTATACACAAACCACTAAAGCTGGTCGTGTTAAAATTCTATATTAATTTACCAAGGCATCACTGCCACTTATTAAACAAATACATAAACACAAGTCGAAGGCGTATATAATGTCTCTGACAGTTACTATGGAAGCCGCTTATTAGGAAGCCACTTATTTGAAAGCCGCTATTGGTGACATATCGTTAAACGCTAAATAACGCTAATAAGCGGCTTTTCGTGACGTCAGGGCTATTTCGCTATTATTTGTGGGCGTGGCCGCTATTTTCGTCACATCCGGTTATTTGACATTTCCGCTTTTTTCAACAAGAGAAGAGCGTTTCTGAGCAGAGATTTTAGTAGCGTCTCCACAGATATTGCTTCGGAACAAAATAACTATACGTTATTTCTAACGGTTAAAAAAAGCGGTTAGAAAAAAAGAAGCAATAACTGAATAACGTAATACTGGAAAAAAGCTGTTTTGCCCATCTCTAATTGGTAGTAACAATTAAATGTAAGAGAAAGCGTTAAATATGTTAATTGAAATTTCTAGAAAATTGTTCAACATAGTTAAAAAATTAATTGAACCTTAATTTGAGATTGAATAACCATTACTAGTTACATAGAACCTGGAACATCCTTTTACAATTTTTGAATACAAGACAATCATGGGACATCATTTCAAACAAATGATTTACATAAACTTTCAAAAAATCAAATATATCAGTCAAGTTGCAATATGATTCAAATTCCTTCCAAAATTATCACATAAAATACTTAATTCAAACAGTTAATGAATAGAAAATGTTACAATTATCACAGGATTACATGCTATGAATTTCTGGCATCTTTACATGGTTGACTACATGATCAGGCTTTCATGAAAAAATAAATCAATGAATTACTCCCATTTAAAAAGATATAATGATTGATGTTAGCTTAGACTAGATATGGACAGAAAAGAATGGCAGTAACCGAGTATTTTTAAATCTGTAAAATTGTTATAAGTTGAACTGTCAAATGTTAGCAGTAAAATTTGACATTAGGTTATCATGTTACGTAAAGAATTAATTTACCAATTACACCTGTCTTACTTCCCATTGACTAACCTATAAGTTTCATTTTACATCCCTTGGGCAACCTCCAAGAGGCCTCGTCTTATCCTTAGGTACAGCTGTATTAATATTTTATCTGACCTGTCACCCAACTTAAAAATCACAATACCAATACAGCGTGTAGTTTGTGACAAATCGTGTCACTATGTGACATAATAACCAGCAATTTCAATGGGATTTGGGTAGTTATTAATGAATAGAATCAGATTTACAGTAATGAGTACAACAGTCAAGTATTTAGCTTCTAAGCATGACTAAAATTATAGTTAGAAAATATAAAACTCTTACAAAACTGGTGATTAGAATCCCAAAACAGGTCAGAAATGTAAGGAGGATGTGCTTGTAAATCAAATTACTATAGACCATATGCCAGTATTCATAAAACACATAGTGACAAGAATTGTTGCTACACCATTTTAAACAAATGCAACTTCAGAATCACAACACCATTCCATTACAACAGGTGCTCTAACATTTAGAATTTCACTTGTGGCTTCCTTTAAACAACTTTAAATCAACTTATTCCACCAATAGTTAATATTCCTGTTCTTACCTTATAAGTGGCTCAGCATCATTTTAACAACAAACATGTCGATATTACCAATTGACACATTATCACAAATACACAGTGGCTTACAACATACTTACAACACATCATGTGGCCAACATTTATTCACATTTACACCATGTGGCTTTACTCACTCTACAACACAAAACCCAATATGCATTACCTGGTGTGCGTATGACGGCCAATATTACACGTTATTCAGGTATCATACTGAAAAATAAAATGCAGAACTGATCTGTCATGTGGCTTACGCCTACCACATTTAATAACAAACAGCCCTTAGCTGCCTCTATATTTCTCATATGCATGCACCTCAGCATTGATACTATTACCACATGAACACAAAATATGCACATTACCCCATTATGCAACACTTTACTTCTTATTTCTGCCACTAAAAATTTAATTCGACACTTAAATACAAATGATTTACTCGACATTCATACTACTGATAAAGTACCCAAACCTGTGCTGTACATAACCTATGAAGTTTGTATTTGACAGACACGTTTTCCAACTTCGCATACAGTGGTATCTAGGCGATTAGATCCGTACTGTAACTATCATCTTGGCTCGCGAAACCTCGATAATTGCATGAATCTGTCTGTGGCCCTTTAAACGAATGCTAAGATTCACTTGAAATGATTTCATTAACAAACGTAGAATACTCCTGATATCCAATGCAAATCCTACTTGTCGAGAATTACATATAACATATACGGACTTTTAATTAGTTAAGCTATGGGGTGAAGCCATTTCCATGTACTTCAATACATTTTCAAACGTAATATCACTCGAATATATACAATTCATATTTTATCCGACAATTGTATTCCAAGAACTTTAAAAAATACATCAGTTATACAATTATAATTTAAGGATGTTCCTTTAAATACTGACAATAGAAAAGTTGGTTCTGGTGATGCCGCGTTGTATTGATCGTCATGTTTTCATACCACTGGCTGCTAGGCCTGCCACAATGCCTTTTTCCCGAGCATCTACTCCGCTGAATGGCTGGCTGCCAAACACATGTTCTCGACAGATCTCGGAGGTGCTGACATCTTGTAGACAGGGCTGGCGCTAGGGGGGGGGGGGGGTAAGCAGGTCAAAAAAGAGTACCCGGGCCCTGCCGGTTAATGGGGGGCCTCGATAACCGACTGTAGGGGCCCTCACGCCATGACACCATGAATCCTCCCATTGTCGCCCGGCCAGTTTGTAGAGCTAAAAAAAAAGGTCGCCCATTTTACCCCGGGCCCAAAATTCCTAGCGCCGGCCCTGCTTGTAGATGGCTGATGAACTCCTACTGGTTTACTTAAGATCTCACGCCCCGAAAAAAAAAAAAAAAAAAAAATTTGAAGGAAATTCTTTTGACAAATTCTTATACTACTGACTACTAGTAAAAAGATAAGAGATTACGAGTCGTCTGTTCAGTCTCAAAATCAAGCGCACGAATTATTTAATGGTATTCAAGAAAGCAAAATTTAGAAACTATTATTTTTTAAGGATGTTTTAACATATTTTTATTTTTTAAAAAGGGTTCTATATCCGCAATAATGATCACCAGTGTAAAGGTTTCGATATCTCACTTCTTGACACTAATGTAAAAGGATTCGGCCGTGGTTGTAGTGGTCTTTCATTTTGTGAGCGTTTTATGATATTATTAAATAGAGCAACTATCAAGTGGGCAGATTAATATAGAATCATATTGAATTGTCAGTCTGACACCAAGCGCGTTTAAGTGAAGCAGATTCGCCAACTGCGTTAATTAGTAGTCAATGAAGGCTAACATTACTCTTAGCAAATAGATAAAAAATGTATTTCTACCTTATGGAGTTATTACTCACATCATTTACATTATACCTGAAACAACTGGGTAGCTTACTCTAACAACTAATACATGATTTGAGAATACCACCAGAGTGGATTGAATGAGAGTATTTATTCTTTAGATACCGAACATAATACATGCGTCCGCAATTCCAACTACGTTATGACGGGAGGAATAACACGCGCAGTAGCTCCCAGATTTACCAATATGGTATCAACAATAATGGAACTAAGTCTCCTTCAGACGTGAGATAATGATTTAACTACGGCATGTGTTGGAAACAATGATAACTGCTAAGATTATGAATAACCAATACAAAACCCAACGCGAACATTATAAAACAGTGATGCACGAGACTCAAGTTATAAGTTAAACTATGAATTTAGGAATGCGTGATGATAGTGGAACTTATAGACAGACGAGCTATAGAACAGAATGAAATACTAATACTACAGGAAGACTAGAACAGACTAAGTCCAACTGCCATGTGGCAGCAGACCAACTCACAACTATTACCTTGCTACATCGTGTCAGACCGTTGGTCAACTGAACTGAACTGAAGAGAGCGAGACCAGATGGCGTCTCTCTTTAAATACTATCAAGTCACTTACGCTAGCCAGGCCATTGCTCCGTGACATGTGTATGGAATTCGCGACTCAGCGTCTGATGCCGCTACGGCTGTGCGTTAAGTGGAGCAGCTCTCTCGAATGTTCACGAATCCATCTTACAACATTTATACTCAAACCCATAATAATATTTGGACCTTTACACCAGGCTATATTACAAAGGAAGTGCTTAAAAGTAATACATTTTGATATTGGACTACAGCAGTATTATGACGTCATTAGTGGATGTCGTTACATAGCAATCGCGAACTCCAATAGACCCGATCTTTCTTATTGTACCTGTAATAATTGCGGAAGGTAGGAATCATACAATTTGATTAAGTTTCAATGGAGAGCACGCTCCGGTGACAATTTCCCTACACACCCATCTTCCACTTACCTGCACCCACCTACTTTGGCCCTCTACAAATTTTAACTTATATTCTTTCAACGTTTCTGGTAAACTATTTATCATTTCACTTGGTAACTTATTCCAATTCCTGTCCCCCTTACCTAAAAAAGAGAATCTTCCCACACCCTTGTGCCAGAAATCGAGTGCCAGCTTGTTATCACGGTCATCTTTTCCCTTCCATGTACTACTTTTTATACCTACATCAATATCTTTCCATGCATCATCGCCAGTATACGCCTTGTACACTCCCATGACACTCTTCACCCTCCTCCTGTCTTGCAATGAATCCCATTCCAGCTCTTTTGTCATCTGTGTTACTGATTGCATTTTGCGATAATTTCCAGAAACAAATCTAGCAGCCATTTTTTGCACCCTCTCCAAGTCCTGTATTTGATAGGCAAAATGTGGGTCCCATACCATAGCACACTACACTAGCATATTCGGTCTGACCAAAGTATAGTAACCCAATTCCTATACTCATCACTTTCTCTAACAAGTTTTGAAATTTCCCTCCTACCTGTCCAATGCATCCTGCCCATTTAATTTTTCTATCAAAAGTAATGTCGAGATATTTGCATTTCAAGTCTTCAACAAGCAATTCTTTACCCACCTTATAATCATAATCAAACTTTAGTTTTTTATTTGTGATAATAAGCTGACTCTTCTTTTGCATTTATCTTCATGCCATGTTTACCGACACAACTAGATATCATGTCCAGATCACCCTGCAACTGTTTACAGTACCGTTTTGATCATTTTATATAGTCAGGGGCGGATCCAGGATTTTGGTTTGGGGCGGGCTTGGCTCGAGTGGATTTTGGTTGGGGAGGGCTTGCCTTCAGTGGATTTGTGTTATTTGGTTTTTTTTGGGGGGGGAGGGGGGCTTGAGTTGGGCGAAGGGCAGTCTTATAGTCGGGCCTCGAATCCGTAGAAAAAAAAAAAGAAGTCTCCCAAATTACAATGTGGAACTAGAAACTTTTGGGGGGGGCTTGAACCCCCAAGCCCCCTCTGGACCAGCCCCTGTTTATGGTATTATGTCATCTGCAAACAATGTAAGTGTTAATAGTAAAATCAACACAATTTTTCATTAGAATAATGAATAGCAATGGTCCCAATACGCTACGCTGTGGCACTCCCATTTTTACTTCCCTAACTTTCTGTTGTCTACCTTTTAAAAATTCTTCTATCCGGCAAATCATTTTTCCATCCACTCCGTAGTCTTTACCTTATTTCATGGGCGCCGGGAGGGGGGTGCAAGGGGGTGCACTTGCACCCCCCTGACATCCCGGGTCGCCGGGAAATTTGGGCCGATAGGGGGTGGGGAGCACCAATTACACCCCTGGTGCACCCCCCCCCCCCCCACATCCCGGGTGCACCCTCCTACATCCCGGGTGCACCCCCCTACATCCCAGTAGTAGAGCTAAAAAAAAAAAAAGGTCGCCCAGCCCGGAAATTTTTGGGGCCGATGGGGGCACCAATGCAGCCCTGGTGCCCTGGTACACCCCCATAGAAGCAATCCTGCCGGCGCCCATGCCTTATTTATTACCATTTTATGGCTCACTCTGTCAATAGCCTTTGACAGATCTAGTGCAACACTATCAATTTGGCTGCGCCCGGTAACTTTAGTTATACGGTATATAGATATTTTGAATATTCTCTACCACCCAGCTGTCTCTTAACTCTGTTATGTTCTCTTCTTACCAACCTCTTTAAACTCCTCACCTCCCTATTATTGTACACAGGTTCTCGCACTTCTCTGTATGTTTGCTTCGAAATAAATTTTTCTTCCTCCTTCTTAATTTTCTCTTTGAACTGTTCCCACTTGAGTCCACTTTACTTCCTGCTTCTTTCCATTTGTTTAAAACGTTCTTTGAAATATCTTTTCAAATTCGAAATCTGTGCCTTTTATAGTTGTGCCTATTTACCTAATTAATTTTCGATACTGGTTCAATGAATCTTTTAATAGCCAGTCAGAACTGCTTCAGCACTTGATTTCAGGCGACAAGGGTTGTAGGAAGATTCTCTTTTTTAGGTAAGGGTGTCATGGGATTGGAAGATGAGTTACCAAGAGAAATGATGAATAATTTACCGAAAACTTTGAAAAGAATTTAAAGATATAATTTGTAGAGGGCAAATGTAGGTAGGGTGCAGGATAGGGGGAAGATGGGTGTGTAGGGAAATTGCCACCGGAGCCTTGTACTCCATTGCAATAAAATTAAATTAAAAATCATCACTTATACCTTCGGTTACTTGACACCCCACAAGGTTATCATCTGGTTTTATTAGGAAAAATATCCAAAATATTTTGTCCCCCTCGTGTTTTGCTCTACCATTTGTGTAAATCCTTCTTCCTTTATTAAAGAATTCGCAAATCTCTGTTCCCTTGTGTTTATAATCTTGTTTCCTACCCAGTTATACCTGGTAAATTTAAACCCCACCAATAATGACCATTCTATTCTCACCTCTGAAATCTGAGTATGAAATTAATTTATTCCCAAGAGCTCTATCATTAAAAACGAACATAATTAGAAACTAAAGTCCATACTCTGCAACAGATGATAAAATTCCTAAATTGTACAAGAAGTTTTATTCGTAATCCATTCATAATATCTATTATTCACTTTATGTATACTGAATATTTCAACCCTTCGAGCTGGATTGCCAGAATACTATTGCAGTTGAAGTTAGGGATTGAAAATAAGCAAAATAATCCAATTTCGTCACATTTAAGGTCAACTATTGCAAAAACTGAACGCTTTCCAAATGTGGCTGCACTCCAGTGGCCTTTAGTATATTGGTAGAATCTAGCACCAATTAAAATTATATCACTAACTGAAGCTACAAATTTTACATTTTCATATTAAATATTTTGTTTTTACGAACTATTTGCAGCAATTTTGGTGTTAGTTACTTACTTGTGAGTTCGTGATTTTTATTTTTAAGGGAAAGTGTTGTAATTATTGCGTAATGTATTTTGAACAGTAAACCAAGAGAGGAATGTCCCCTTTTCGGCTGCCAGTATCTTTGTGTTTGTCGTCAGCTGATTCGTGGCTTAAGGCTTGTGTTTGCTGTAGTATTGTCATATCGCGTTGGAAACAGGAGTGACGGAAGCAGAAAATGTTGAATTCATCAATCAGGAGGTATGTTTCTATCTTTATAGTGTTTGTGGAATTGAGCTGGTCCTGTGTTTCTTTTTACAATTCGGAGAAAAAAAAGGTTCGTTGATGCCACCAACCATTACTACGAAAAGTCTGTATTGGTTATGGGATTTGCATTGTACAATCTTAAATTAACTCATTTTACCCTTCCACAAGTGTAACATAAGTTGTAATTATGTTTGCATACCTATGAGTTAAATATTCCATATACGTTCATTATTTCCTCTTTCATTACCTGAAACATTTGAGCAAATTTCTATACAGAAACTATGAACGTAATTTTCAATAATTTTAAGTTTGCTGAAGTTGTTTTGTGCTTGACCTAGTACAATGCATCGAATGTGGAACTCTTTACATTGTGATTTAGTAAACAACTGCATTCTTGTTATTATCAGGGTAGACATTAATTTTTGTGGTCAGTGTTACAGGGAGTTATTTATTTTTATTTTTCACTCCTGTTTCATGGATTCCTGCTGAGGAAGGACCTGTGGTATGTGAAACATGTTCATGGTTAATATACACACATACAATATGAGTCATAATCATAATGAAACAATCATATGTTACAAAGACAAATAAGAGAATAAAAATTAATTTTTTACAATTGGGTTTTACAAAATAGGTCATATTGAATACAATTATTAGTTTGTTCAAATTCTTGAATGGAGTAGGAGTTGCCAGTAAGATAATTTCTCATTTTGTCTTAAAATATATCTTATTATCTGCAAACTGTTTTATACTGCTTGGGAGATTTTATTAAACAGATGTGTCCCAGTATAATTACTCCTCTTTGTACTATTGAAAGAGATGTTTGTGTTTTGTGGAAGTTATTTCTGTTTCTTGTATTGAAGTTGTGTACCTGTGAATTAGATGTAAACAGGTTAAAATGTTCTATTACAAAGCACATGAGTGAAGTTTATAACTGGATGCCATTTGCTTTGTGAGTGATGTACCCTGATTTCTATCTTCTTGTTTTGTCTGTATTTATTAATGGTTTTCTGATTTCTGTACCCTACTAAGATACTGATTTGTAGTCGTCTATAGTTCTCCCTCCTCGCTTACTTGAAGTTATATGTGATGTATTTATAAATTTAGTAAATATGTATTTGTCAGGAGATTGTCAGTATTTGCTTAATAGTTGTATAAACCAAGAAAATGATAAACTAAACTGGGTTACTCTTCATTCCATATGTAAGTGGTTTTACATCAGGTAATATCTTTTAATTTCAATTTTTTTTTAGTAGTTGAGGTTATAAAAATTATTTTAACACACATGAGATCTGGTGTTGTTCGTTAATAAATTTTACACATATGATTTGCCACATTCTGATTTGATTTCACTGTTGATATTTGCTTTACTGTTGAGCTTTGAGATGCTATCTGTTTATTGTTTCAGTCATACATATTACTTAGTTCATACAACTATTTTGGTGTCTGCTGTTTCTTTTGCTTTGCAAGAGTGTAATATTTTATACGACTGTCCCCAAATTGATCGCCAGGCTTGGCAGCCCTATCTGCTGAAACTTCTCATCCATTTCTGCTTGGGCATTATGGCCTAACCACATGAAGTTTTTTTAAAGACAATATAAACTGAGGGATGATGTTACATGTATCTGAGAAATTTGTGAGTTTTTTAAAGGTACTGCTTGTGTATCAGAATACAAACTGAAAAAGCTAAATGACTCTAGAAAACTGCCTTAAACCATGACAGTATGATCGCCTAATATGATTCCACTTAAAGTTTTGTAATTGACATTTGCTCACACTAACTTTGCTTGCACTAACTTTCTCAAGCTTACTTTATGAAGTTCATAATACATGGACATCCCTCACTCTAATGTTATAAAAATGAATGTTGTTTGTTGGTTTTGTTCATCGGGTAATATCTAGATCGCGATACCGCTGCAACCACTTACCGCCTCACGATGTAAACACTTCCGGATGGCAAGAGTATGACGTCACTACAATGCTGAATGTGACGTATACATTCCGCTCGCAGCTTTAAATGTCACTAATGGCCTTCCATGGAAAGTTAGTCCATCACTAATACGTCTATATCGAGAAATCATTAATTTTTGCACCAGTAGTACAGGGATAAATCATTTGCCATGAGGTTTTGATGCAGCCTGGACCACACTGAAACGTAACTATCAAACGCCTTATTGTGGATACCTAAATGTCGTATCTTCGTTGTTTACATCTTAATGCAGCTGGACTATAGTGAAACGTAACCGTCGCACACGATATGCTGAAATCCAATTTCCAAATAGTCTGTATCATTGTTAGTATTGTCCAGGCTGCGTTTTCAACCTAAACGCAAATGGTTATTGACGAAATATTATTTTTAAAATATTTTTATTTCGTATGAATGATTTTTAATAGCAATTTCAGCCACGCGACAAATATAGAAGAACGGAATCAAATACAAATCAAAGGAATTGTGACTAATAACGTTAACGCTAATGAACGATATCAATTATCAGGTTGAATGTCGTACATATTATAATAATATTAGTAATTGTGCAAGTAATAATTTTCTTTAACTTTTTTAATCCGTAATTTTTTTTATTATTATTAGTAGCTATTGCGTAGTTCTATGGCCCTAACGTGAATTTCTCAAATCGATCGAAGGCTGAACACGTCACACACGGAAACACAGTGACGTCATACTCTCTCCATCGGGAAGTGTTTCCATCTGGAGGCGGGTAGTGGTTGCAGCGGTATCGCGATCTAGATATTACCCTGTTCTATTCTTTGATGCTATTCATAGAACCATTCATCTGATTATGTTTGACACCTTTTGTGAGTTATTCTGCATGTGGCTGCGAAATGTTCTCTGACAGACCAAATAAAAAACCACTCTCTTCCCCCCGCCCCCACGCAACCCCTCAATTTTTTTTCACAACTATTCAAACAAACTCACAGTTTTATCCGATATCGCTGGAACTTGCACTCGTAAACTTTAAAACAAACAGAAAAATTCTAGTTCACATTTGTCTTCAAAAATCCCACCCCTTTTCACCCTTTACCACTACTCCCTAAATTTTTGACAATATTCTACAAATTAACACATAGTTATTATCCTACTTTGATGAAAAACTGCATATGTATACTTTAAAACAAATACAAAAATACTGTCTGTGTTTTGTGTAGAAGTCCTAACCTCTCTCCTCCTTTACCCACCCATAATTTATGCCAACATTGTTCTTACAATCCCATAGCTTTAATCCTATTTTGATAGTACTGAGCTCACATGTGCTTTAGCATAGATTGGTCTGGTAGCTCAGTGGTTAAGGCGCTGGCTTCCCTAAAGTTTCTGTCTATGGTCCTGGTTTCAAATCACAGTGGGAGCAGGAATTTTTACGAGCTTGATTTTAACATATGAGTTACGCCGTCATGTTCCATGGTTGGGATTCCACATCATATATAATAAAAAAAGAGTGGTCTGGTAGCTCACTGGTTAAAGCGCTTATTTTTGAAAGTTCCCAGGAGATCACTGTGGATGATGAAAGTTTTAAGCGTGGTATTTGATCACAACAGTTGTGCCAGATCAGTGGTTTCGAATCCACATTGTATTGTTGGCCCAGAAGAAAAGATCTTGCCATTATATCTGTGACACAATAGCTTAGTACACCCTCGGGATAGTTCGGCCAACCTTCAGGATGTTAACTAAATTAGAATTTTTAATTTTCTTTTTTAATAAACCAAAAAATATGGTCTACATTTAGATTGCAAAGAGAAACCAATCTTTTCCTTACCCCACCTCCTCACCATACTTTTTGCCAATGTCGTTCATACAAACCACATTTTTTAATCCAACTTTGATACTACTTACCACAGGTATGCTTCAAAACAAAATGGTCTGTAGCTGAATAGTTAGTGTGATTACTTACAGAAGTTTCTGTCTTAGGCTGCGGTTTCAAATCCAGGGAGAAGCAGGAATTTTAGGAGTTGCTATTGATCATCTAAGTGGTTCAGATTCCACATTAAACTGTAGGTCCCAGAGGATAGGAACTGGCTGTTCTGCCTCTGACACAATGGGTTAGTGCACCTCCTTTGGGAGGATTCAACCTACCTTCAGGTTGTGCATGAAGTTAGTTTCTTTAGGTTAAAGCAAAGAGAAAAATACTGTCTACGTTTGGTTTACAAAAAGCTAACCCCCCCCCCCTCCTATATGCCAACCCTTAAATTTTGCCAATGTTGCTCATACTAACCTGTAGTAATTATGCAGGTTTTATAGTACCTAGCACACCTATACGTAAAAAACATAGTGGTCTGGTAGCTTAGTGCATAAGACTGTGATGTTCAAAAGTTTCTAGGTCAGGTCACAGGTTCAAATTTCTGTGGAATCATGAATTTTTAAGAGTTGCATATGATCAGTTGTTTTTTATGCCTCCTTTGAGATGTGGCCTAAATTTCTTTTTTTTTTACTTTAAAAAATAATTTAGTTTGCCAGATCCAACCCTTCTTCTCCTTTACTCCCCTTAATTTTTATAAACGTTCTTTACACAAACCCACTGTTTGTATCCTATTTCGATGGAACTTTGCACATGTTTACTTTAAAATGACGAGAAAAATATTTCCTACATTTGGTTTACAAAAATCCTCCACTATCCCTTAAGCAAAATTTACACTAGGAACTATTCAGTATATTGGAAAATATCTCGATAGAGGTAGGGAAAAATAACAAAAGTAGATAGGGATGTGTGATATTCTGAGAGCCAATAATATTTGCTGTCAAAGGGTGTTGGACTGATTCCGATTGGACAGTTGCTGACCAAGAAACGAACTTGAAATTTGAAAAAACTACAGTTTTTATCCGATCCTGGAGGAACTTTGTTCACAAGATGTTTTAAAATAAATGAAAAATGATGTTTATATTTAGTTTACAAAACTGCACTTGCTCTTCCCCTTCTCCCCTCTTTAATACTAATTTATGTAAGCAACTTTTCCATTTTTGTATCAGCAGGGAAATCTGACAATGTGGATAATGATGGACGATTTTTACTACAATTCAACCAAAAGGGATATAAACATTAGAACTTTCCTATCCAACAGTCAAGAAACGCTATAGACAGTGTTTTTCTCTTTGTTTTAAAGTAAAAAAATCTACAACCCAAAGGTTGGTTAGATCCTACTATATGGGGCATATTGATCATAACAACTCATAAAAATTCCTACTTCCATCTGAATTTCAACCTGTTATCAGACCAAAAAAAGTTCGACATAGAGAGCTTTGAACCACTGCTCTGTTTTTAAACATAGGTTTGCTAAGTACTATTACAACTGGATAAAAACCATGGGCATGTTTTTGCAGAAAACTAAAAAGTATTGCATATCCCAAAGCACTAGAATAAACTTTGTCAATATTAATTTAATTTAAAAAATCGATATTTTTCATTTTTTTTAATATGCGTATCCACTTAACACACTCCTAATCATGCACCATCACATGGTGAGATGTCAACACTAAAGTGCCAGTCACACGGTGTGTGGTGTGGAGTTATGTCCCAGTAGCCAGCGACGCTCATCTCAAAATTTATTCTCTCCTTCAGTTGGCATTATTTGTTAAGTGTGTCTACTGGTATTGGCGAGTAATAAAAGGTGTCAACAAGCAAGTGATTTCGAATTTATAGCTTTATTAGTTGTAAAAATGTTGAAATATAAGTTTTAGTGACAGTAGTTTTGCCGGGTCTTTTGCCCCAAAAGAAGAAATATGCAATCTAATAACCCTCCGACAGATGGTGAAATTACAAATTATTTAATCACATTAGCACCCAAGTTATATTGGTTATGACAGTGATGAAGAATTCATTAATCTCGCCAACATGCTCAATGCCCATGATATTTTGGATTCTGAATAGGAAGATTTGCTAGACGGGCAAGAGGTTATATATCTTCAGCATGATTCCCCTATGGTTGGAAATATAATTTCAAAAACTGCGCCCACAACAATGGAACAATTTTCATTCAATAAATCAGAGTGTTAGTTGCAAATACTGTTTGCAGTAATATGACTATAACCAATTTATAATAATTTTTGTTAGTAATAATGTATCATACAAAATAATGCTTTTTGCCACTTATTTTCATTATTATTAATTTTTATACATCACACGTCAGTGCGTAATATGGCATTTAGGAAATAATTTTACCTCTATTGCCTATCATGTGCTGGAATATTGTCAAAATATTCCATCAGGAAAGGCATACATAATTTGTAATTAGTATGACACACTGAATCTCATTTTATTACCACTTTTAATCATATTTCTTATAAGAAGTAAGTTGGATTATGGGGAAAACCCATTACTATGGCGTGGCATTTACTATTAGAATAAGAGGCATAGCTAGTTTAAGAAAATTATCAATCGATAAAGTAGGACAGTAGTAGCACTACACATAAATGTCTGACACTTGCACCACAGGAAATTGATTGCTAATTTTACAGTAACATTAGGGATATTACTCCTCATAGTACAGAAATAAAATGATCTGTGTTAAAGTCCAAGACTAGTGAGCTAACATGAGCCTAAATTTTTAAGGGTTTGTAGCTGCAGGATAAACGAATTTATGCTCAGGGCAGTGATGATATTGATGTTTTTAAAGTGTGATATACATTGGCATTACGTGTTTCCTTTGCTCAGGTCTCCAATGGAAGAGACAGCAGAACTTCTGTTGAGCACTTTGTCGAAGGAAGAAGTGCTTTCCAGGTCCATTTTGCGGTTTCCTCAGTTTCTTGAGATTCTCCTGGAGGCTGGTGCCATCAGCTGCAGTGAGCTGGAGGTTATAAAGCGCCAGCTGGACTCTCCAGAGACAGCTCCACTTCTCATGAGTGCGCTGTGTCGGGCGGGACACCTGCACCTGCTGCGGATGGCGCTGCAGCACCGCCCAGGACTCGCTACGCTGGCTGTCGACAGTTCTTCGTCGACGCCCCTGCACGTGGCCTCGAGGCACAGCCACCCGCCATAGTGCGGATGCTGCTGGACGCGGGGGCGGACTGGAGGCGGCGAGAGAGAGTGACGGTTGGACTGCGCTGCACGAGGCGGCGTGGCGGCGTGTGGAGGTGGCGGCGGGCTGACGTGGCGAGAGAGCTCTTGAGGTCTGGGGCCCAGGTGAACCACAAGGACAAGGCCGGCAGGACGCCGCTACAGCTGGCAGCGGCGGGCGACACGGCAGTCGCACAACTACTGGTATCGGCAGGGGCAGACACCATTGCAGGAGGAGAAAACTCGTCTGCGAGACCACTGCTAGAGGCAGTGAGAAACAGTGATGTGTGTACCATGCAGCTTGAGACAGCGGCATGTGTAGGGGCTGATGTGGGCCACGCGGGTGTTGCACAGCTACTGGACTCGGCCGTGGGAGAAAGGGACTCGTCTGCGAGACAGCGGGAGGAGGCAGTGAGAGACAGTGACTTGGACTCGAGTACTGCACAACACGAGGCAGCGGCATGTGGAGGCAGTGGTGGGGCTGATGTGGCCAGAGAGCTGTCGAGGTCTGTGGCCCAGAAGGACCCCCAGGACTGCAGGACACCACCACAGCTGGCTGCAGGCATCGCACAGCTGATAGAATCAGCGGTGGCAGATACTGCTGATTATGGTGCTGAAGGATCAACTATAGGGTATGGTACATGATTACAATAATAATTAGATTCTTTCTTCATTTTTACTCTCATTAAGAAGAAATATATAGCATTCAAAACTTGTAATACTCATTAAACTTAGCAGTTGGGCTGAATGTTATCAAGGTATAACATGCTAGACTTTTCCCATCACGTGTTCTTC
>JARYHS010001815.1:0-13298 GCA_031002005.1 Vandiemenella viatica | reverse complement strand
CCGACTATCACCATTCGCCGCTAGGATTACCAACATTTTTTTTTTGGTTAATGGTAGATTTTTTTTTTGTAGAATAACCTATAAAAATATAGTACCTTCAAAATATAATTTTTACGAAAGAGTAGAAAAGGACAAAGGATTGGTTTTTTTTTTTACTATTTTATTTTTTAAGCTATATTTTTTTTTTTTTTTGCACTTCTTGCATCTTTAACAATTTTCTGTCTACAGTAAAATTTTAATATGCTTTATCGCTTTCAGTTGTTAAATTAATGTCGATCAAAAGCTCATTTTTACTAATGAAATACTGCTCTTTACTTTTACCTAGATTTCGTGTAATATTGTTATTTCAGAGTAAAGTTCGTTCACTTTGATATTAATTTTTTCTCATAAATTTAGAACCTCTAATATTGTCTCACAGCCTTCAAATGAAACCTCGTGTATTAAATTTAATTTTTGGATTTTCTATAGCCAATTGCTTTCATTAAAATCTAACTATTTACTAATACTTCAGACTTTTATCAAGGAATACTAAAGCGTTATTTTTAATACTATCACTTTCTGTGGAGAATCCGGCTTACACAGTTCTTTCCAAAAAGTTATCGCACATCAGGTTTCAGTTTAGCGTGGTACGTGAATAATCATTATTATTTATAAATGTGTTGTTCTCGAGTACTAGATGAAATGTGAAGTGATAGGATGATTTCTGAGATCTTGTCAAACTAAGTAGCTCATGGATTGCAGTGAACAGTTGTAAGTGTAAAATATAGATTTCTAATGTCAAGGTAGTGGCACTGATGAAACTCGACCGAACTATTTTCAGTGTTACGTTTTCCTGTTTGTTTGAAAACACAGAACTGTCGAGGTCATTAGAGGCGGGATGGGACTGGAGACTTTGAACTGGAGGAAATTCGGCCATGACCTTTTGAAGGAAACATCCCGACATTCACCTGCAGTGATTTCGGGAAACCATGGAAAACCCAAATCTGGATGCCCGGACGGGGATTCGAACTGCCGTCCTCCCGAATGCGAGGCCAGAACGCTAGCCGGTTCACCACCACGCTCGGTGAAATGTAGCAGAAATGATACCCCAGACTAGTAGATTAAATATAAAAATAGGATCGAATGCAATTGGAGAAGTAAGTGAATTCTGTTACTTAGGAAGAAAAATTACAACCGATGGCCGAAACAAAAATGATGTTAAAAGCAGAATAGCACTAGCATAAAAAACAGCCTTCATGAAAAAGAGAAATCTTTTAGTTTCAAATATTGATCTGGGAATTGGAAAAACTTTTTAATACTCTATGTGTGGAGCACAGCACTTTATGGTAGCGAAACATGGACTTTAGGAATACCGGAAAGAAGGAAAATTGAAGCATTTGAAATGTGGTGCTACAGAAGAATGCTGAAAATTAAGTGGACAGACAAAGTAAGAAATGAATGAGCTTTGGAAATGATGGGTGAGGAAAGAAGTTTGTGGAAGAAGCTTACAGAAGGAAGAGACAGGCTTGTAGGTCATATTTTGAGACATGCTGGAATAGTTAATTTGCTGGTGGAGGGAACAGTCGAAGGTAAGAACTGTAGAGGAAGAAAGGGATTAGAATATATGAAGCAGATAATTGAGGACGTGGGTTGTAGGGGATATGTAGAGATGAAGAGGTTAGCACTAGATAGGAAGGGATGGAGGATTGCATCAAACCAGTCGAAAGACTAATAACAGCAAAAAAAAAAAAAAAAAAATTATTCTGATCATTAACTGAAGCTGGTTATTGCTTTCTCAAAATGATTGATCTTAATATTTCGTTGAACGCGATACGTGGAGAAACTTTAGCTATATGAATTGTTTCCGAATTTACATCGTGAGACAATAGAATACACATATCACAGTATTTTATTAGTGAGCTATGCTTCTAGTAGAACAATGTTATCTAGTAAAAGAAACAATAAGCCTCAAAAAAAAAAAAAAGAAGAAAAACCACTAAAATAGATCTTGTCTGAAGTATAAACAAACCTGGTTTTGAGTTTAGACCAATCAGCTCTCTTTCGATGATAAACGGTTTCAACAAGTCCAAGTCAGTTTGTTGGAAAACAAACCTTAAAATTCTACTTCGGTTATGATCGCTCGACCAATTTAATAGTTTTTACTTGAAATTTGTACCAAGCGTCTTGCATTTATACGCCTTCAAATTCTACATTATCACTGAAATTTCATTTACTGGCTATTAAGAAGGCATCTGCATTGATAGAGGAAGGTTATAATGACACAGTTTTGCAGTTATAACCGGTAGGGTTAGAAGATATTAGAGTATAAACCGATTAATGGTATGTTTTTCGAAGAGCAAAGCTGAAGTATAGTTTCAGAGCAAATAAAATCTCTTGCCGTGATGGGATTCAAAGCGAAAACATTACTATTCCATCTTATTCTTCCAACTACCATTCAGTGTGTTAAAAAATGCTGTCTTGCCAATATAGTTACTAAGGTTGATTCTTTCTTACAAACTACAAAAGACGCAAATACGTACTACACACCAGTGGATAGAGGAAGGTTTAAAGTTTGTAATTCCTACCTGTTAGTTCCATCGGCTACCGCTACAGCGCTGCTGTCTGTTACGTGAATATGGCCACGGTAGAAGTCGTTTTGTGCGCTACGTTATGCAAAAAGTAAATCCATTATTGATGTGTAGCGTGCATTCCGTCGTAAGTTCAATGAAGTGTCTCATCGTCATAAACAGATTTACGATTGGAATAACGAATTCGTAGAAGATCGGTGCACAAGCAAAGGGAAAAACACTGGTCGTCCTCGAATGTCAAATGAAAATGTTTAGCTTATCCAAAGTGCTTTCGAAGAGATTTTCTCAGAAACCCAACAAATGCTGAATGTTTAAAGTAAAACGTTGAAACTTCCTCTTACCAGTAATGTGTGACATGTATTTGTATATTTCTTAGTTTGCAAGAAATAAACATTCAAAATCTGCTCCTGTCTAGAACTTTATTGAGGGACTGAACTATAGTATCGGCGGTGGAAGCGGCAACGGGGAACTACATTGGGAGCCATGGAGCGGAGTTCGCCGCCCAATAGGAAATTGGTGTACGAAATGACGACTTGCAGACTTACAATATAAAAAATTCAGGTGACCGGAAGGTTTCGGCTTCCATAAATATAAAAAAAACCGACTGTGCAAGGGTAGCGCACATGCTTTGCGTTGCAAGGGTCACCGGTTTGAGACTAGCCTGGGGCCTGAATGGTTTGATCAATTGTTTGACAGCGAAAAGTGTCGGACGACACATAGTTTTCTTTTTAATATTACATCAACAGTCTCGAATTTAAGAAAATTGTCGAAATCATGTGGATCTGAAACAAGCATAGAGGTTGGCGGTCCACATAGCTAACTCTGGGTGTGACAATGCAGCATGGAGTAAACTGGTGGCAAAAAAATATTCTTGGCTTAAGAAGGTTTTAAAATAGACTACAAGCCACATTTTAAAAGGAATATTGCAACTGTAAGTAGGAATGTAAACCGTTTTACTGCGTAAATCTCGGAGTCTAACCGTCATGCCTGCAAAACTTTTCTGACTTGGAGCTTAACTTTTTTCATGAAACTCTAAATTTTATGAAACAGGCGATATGCCTCAGTACTTAGGTTCTTGATTTTTAGCGTTGAGATACCAGCACTAAACACTGGCGGCAGATAATAGAGTTACCGAAGTTCTAATAACTGATCTTCAAATCCTTAGCCAGGAGCGTAGCAAGTTTAAGGTCCCATATCTGATCTTCACTCTTCAAGTAGCTGGCAGTCAAACGCGTGAAATGCCTACAGTCGCAATACAGAAATTCACCGAATATAGCATCCACTAAGTTCTAAATCATGTTAGATCATTCATGAAATTTTTCGTCAGTGCCAGTATACGAGTCTGTTTCGTAGACTAAATGGATCTCGTGTACAACCTCCAAAGGGCACATGTGAATAGTTCTTATCCCGACACATGCGAAAAATGCGGTACAGACCAAAGTATCATCGAAAGAGAGCTGATTGGTCTAAGCTCAAAACCAGGTTTGTTTATACTTCAGACAAGATCTATTTTAGTGGTTTTTCCTTCTTTTTTTTTTTGAGGCTTATTGTTTCTTTTACTAGATAACATTGTTCTACTAGAAGCATAGCTAACTAATAAAATACTGTGATATGTGTATTCTATTGTCTCGCGATGTAAATTCGGAAACAATTCATATAGCTAAAGTTTCTCCACGTATCGCGTTCAACGAAATATTAAGATCAATCATTTTGAGGAAAGCGATAACCAGCTTCAGTTAATGATCAGAATAATTTTTTTTTTTTTTTTTTTTTTTTTTTTTGCTGTTATTAGTCTTTCGACTGGTTTGATGCAATCCTCCATCCCTTCCTATCTAGTGCTAACCTCTTCATCTCTACATATCCCCTACAACCCACGTCCTCAATTATCTGCTTCATATATTCTAATCCCTTTCTTCCTCTACAGTTCTTACCTTCGACTGTTCCCTCCACCAGCAAATTAACTATTCCAGCATGTCTCAAAATATGACCTACAAGCCTGTCTCTTCCTTCTGTAAGCTTCTTCCACAAACTTCTTTCCTCACCCATCATTTCCAAAGCTCATTCATTTCTTACTTTGTCTGTCCACTTAATTTTCAGCATTCTTCTGTAGCACCACATTTCAAATGTTTCAATTTTCCTTCTTTCCGGTATTCCTAAAGTCCATATTTCGCTACCATAAAGTGCTGTGCTCCACACATAGAGTATTAAAAAGTTTTTCCAATTCCCAGATCAATATTTGAAACTAAAAGATTTCTCTTTTTCATGAAGGCTGTTTTTTATGCTAGTGCTATTCTGCTTTTAACATCATTTTTGTTTCGGCCTTCGGTTGTAATTTTTCTTCCTAAGTAACAGAATTCACTTACTTCTCCAATTGCATTCGATCCTATTTTTATATTTAATCTACTAGTCTGGGGTATCATTTCTGCTACATTTCACCGAGCGTGGTGGTGAACCGGCTAGCGTTCTGGCCTCGCATTCGGGAGGACGGCAGTTCGAATCCCCGTCCGGGCATCCAGATTTGGGTTTTCCATGGTTTCCCGAAATCACTGCAGGTGAATGTCGGGATGTTTCCTTCAAAAGGTCATGGCCGAATTTCCTCCAGTTCAAAGTCTCCAGTCCCATCCCGCCTCTAATGACCTCGACAGTTCTGTGTTTTCAAACAAACAGGAAAACGTAACACTGAAAATAGTTCAGTCGAGTTTCATCAGTGCCACTACCTTGACATTAGAAATCTATATTTTACACTTACAACTGTTCACTGCAATCCATGAGCTACTTAGTTTGACAAGATCTCAGAAATCATCCTATCACTTCACATTTCATCTAGTACTCGAGAACAACACATTTATAAATAATAATGATTATTCATGTACCACGCTAAACTGAAACCTGATGTGCGATAACTTTTGGAAAGAACTGTGTAAGCCGGATTCTCCACAGAAAGTGATAGTATTAAAAATAACGCTTTAGTATTCCTTGATAAAAGTCTGAAGTATCTTAGTAAATAGTTAGATTTTAATGAAAGCAATTGGCTATAGAAAATCCAAAAATTAAATTTAATAAACGAGGTTTCATTTGAAGGCTGTGAGACAATATTAGAGGTTCTAAATTTATGAGAAAAAATTAATATCAAAGTGAACGAACTTTACTCTGAAATAACAATATTACACGAAATCTAGGTAAAAGTAAAGAGCAGTATTTCATTAGTAAAAATGAGCTTTTGATCGACATTAATTTAACAACTGAAAGCGATAAAGCATATTAAAATTTTACTGTAGACAGAAAATTGTTAAAGATGCAAGAAGTGCAAAAAAAAAAAAAAATATAGCTTAAAAAATAAAATAGTAAAAAAAAAACCCCAACTCCTTTGTCCTTTTCTACTCTTTCGTAAAAATTATATTTTTGAAGGGTACTATATTTTTATAGGTTATTCTACAAAAAAAAAAAAAAATCTACCATTAACCAAAAAAAAATGTTGGTAATCCTAGCGGCGAATGGTGATAGTTCGGGGCCGGGAATGCTCAGGTTAGTTCGCGAACGGTAGCGAGGTGTCCAAAATGGAGTTACGTGGTTTATTGACGCACCCTTAGCATAACAAATTTTCAGCTTCCCCATGACGGAAATCGCTTCGAGCAGCGCCATCGTGGCTGCAGGGGCGGGGCGGGTGACCTACAAAGATAATGACAAGGTGGTGGCGCCGGCGTGGCGCGTGACCTACAAAGAGCCAGGTAGATAATTATAGGCCAGAGGCCGCACAGTCGGCCGGGCGCCTAATTATAGGGGAAGCGGCCTGCACATCAAAAAGAGGCGCCCGTCGTGCCTGCAGGGTGCGGGGCGGGTGACCTACAAAGATAATGACAGGCCGGTGGCGCCGGCGTGGCGCGTGACCTACAAAAGATAATGACGGTAAGCGGCGCCGGCAGCCAGGTAGATAATTACAGGCCGCACAGTCGGCCAGGTGCCTAATTATAGGGGAAGCGGCCGCAGGGGCGGCGGGGCGCGTGACCTATTTAATATGAAACCGCTGTTTTCTTTCTACTCGTACCATACTCACCATTGCTTTCAAAAACGTATAAGGCTCATATTAACGTCGAGTTTTTCAGTTCTGTAAAATCCATTAAGTACGTTTGCAAATATGTTAATAAAGGCAGTGATTTGGCCGTATTTGAAGTTCAAAATGTAAATAAAAATGACGAAATACCACGATACCAGATAGGTAGATACATCAGCAGCAACGAAGCTATATGGTATATTTTTAGTTTTCGCATCCATGAAAGAGACCCTTCCATCCAGCATCTTGCAATACATCTTGAAAACGGTATACGTGTATATTTCACCGAAGAAAATATTTTCCAAAAATACTTGAGCCACCAAAATTGACAAACCACAAACTGAATTTTTCACATTGTGTCAAAAATCTGATGTGTTCCGCCAATTCGCAAAAAACATTATTATACGTATACCGATGTTGCAAACTATTTTTCATGGAACAAATTAGGTAAAAAATGGTAGCCACGTAAGCAAGGAGAACCGCATCCTTCGATCGCAGGCATATTCAAAGCAAAGACTTTACACAGTGCATCCAAAACAACGTGAATGTTTCTTTCAGCGTTTGTTATTGGTGAATGTTCCCGGACCAGCTTCTTTCGAATGTTTACGAACAGTTAATGGTCGAGTGTTCAATACATGTCAAGATGCATGTCGCGAGTTGCAGCTGCTGGTAGACGACAATTATTGGGACCTGACACTTGCTGATGCAGCGTTGACAGCCACGCCGAATAGTATTCGTCAAACTGTTTGCAATTATTTTGACAACATGTTATCCAACACAATCTTCGAGTTTGTGGGAAAAATATAAATACAGTATGACTGAAGATATAACAGAAATTTCAGTTTACATAAATAAATAAAAAATAATTTATTTATTTATTTTATAAATATCAATTTTTATATAGTTTCAATTAAGTAATTTGTAATGAAATGTAAATTAAAATTTTTTATGATCATTTGTCCTAAATTTAAACTCTCCGTAACTCTTTACCAATTACATTTGAATTTCCAAATCGACTACAATGTTTTTGTCTTTATTAGTGAATATTAATTTGACTACTAGAGGAAGTTTAGAATAACGTACTATAATTAGTAAGTCACAGCAACGCGTGACCGGGTCAGCTAGTATACTATATATACAGTACACCACATGAAAAAAGGACATGAGCTAACATGAGCTTCTATGAGACTTTGAAAATAGCTCTGGACCACATCAGTAAGAATACAGCAGCATAGATACTTTGAGCTGTTCTCTGTCAAGTAGATAATTATTTCTGCATGTGATTAGAAACATTCATCAAAGGGTTTCTTTTTAATTTGATTATTAATAACATGAAATTAATATGAAAGAGTAATTGATTTAGGAAGAAAAAGCTCATTTAATGTAATTCAAAAACATTCACTCAGGGCTTTATTTACTTTTATTTGATAAAATGAAACAAACGTTGAAATTAAATTCATACTCAGATTTCAGAGGTGAGAATAGAATGATCATCATTGGTGGGGATTTAAATTTACCAGGTGTAAACTGGGTAGGAAATAAGATAAATAACACAAGGGAACAAAAATTTGCAAATATCTTAATAAGGGAGGGAGGATTTACACAAGTGGTTGAGCAAAACACTAGGGGACAAAATATTTTGGATATATTTCTAATTAAGCCCAATGAAAACCTTTTGAGGTATCAAGTAACTGAAGGAATAAGTGGTCATGAAGCAGTTCTGATGGATATTAGAGGATTCAGTAAACCAGCAGCCAAAATTGAAGGGGGAAATAGGTACAATTATAAAAAGGCACAGGTTTCAAATTTGAAGAGATATTTCAGAGAATAATTCAGCAAATGGAAGGAAGGCTCAGGTACAGTAGAGTCAAGGTGGGAAGAGTTCAAGGAGATAATAAGAAAGGGGGAAGAGAAATTTATTCCAAGGCAGAAAATAAAGAGAAGTAGAGAACCTATGTACTATAATAGGGAAGTGATGAGGTTAAAGAGGTTGGTAAGAAAAGAACATAACAGAGTTAAGAGACAGCAGGGTAGTAGAAAATATTTAAAACAACTAGACAAGGACTTAATAACAGCAAAAAAAAAAATGGCTAAAGATGGGTTTGTGAAGAGTATTGTCAGTACAGGAGGACCATTGACTGATGCATCTAGAAATTTCTATGGCTATATCAGGAAACTGAGGGTAAGGGAGGGTGTAGAGACACTTATAGATAAGGATGGGGAAGAAGTTACTGACGATTTGAAAAAGGCAGGGATTTTAAGTAACTGGATCAGTGAAAGCATTAGGGAAAATGAATCAGAAACATGATGGTCTAATTCGGAGAATGAGCTTAACAACACAATTAGAAATGACGATAGTAAAAAATTTGATATTCAACCTGAGGAAATCATGAAGGAAACAAGAAAAGCTGAAAATAAAAATAAAAATAAAGGGGCTGGTGAAGATAATATTACTACAGATATCTTAAAGATGGCCGGATGTGACATTGTACCTTATCTTGAAATATTATTTAAATTGAGTCTAGACACTTGCTGCTTACCACAGGACTGGAAAAGTGCAATAGTAGTACCAGTACATAAAGGAGGGGTGAGAAATAGAGTTGAGAATTATAGGCCAATCAGTTTGACATCAGTGGTAGGTAAATTAATGGAAAGATTGATATGCAACCACATCAGAAATATATGTGAGGAACGTAAATGGTTTTCAAGCAGGCAACATGGTTTCAGGCAAGGATATTCATGTGAATCTCAGTTGGTGGGATAAATGCAAGATATTTCAGATGAAATGGACAAGGGAGGCCAAATTGATAGTGTAGCACTAGATCTGTCCAAGGCGTTTGACAGAGTAAGCCATAAAATGGTAGTAAATAAGGTAAAAACCATTGGAATAGATGAGAAAGTGATTTGCTGGGTAGAAGAATTTTTAAAAGGTAGAAAACAGAAAGTTATGGTAGGAAATGTAGTATCAAAAGAAGTGGAAGTAAAAATGGGTGTGCCACAGGGTAGCGTATTGGGACCATTGCTATTCATTATTCTAATGAATAATTGTGTTGATTGTTTACTATCTGAAATTAGATTGTTTGCAGATGACATAATGCTGTATAAAAGAATCAAAATGATAGTGGATTGTAAACAGTTGCAGGGCGATCTGGACAGGATATCTAATTGGGTTGGTAAACATGGAATGAAGATAAATTCAAAGAAGAGTCAGCTTATTAGATACACAAAGAAAAAACAAAATGTTACTTATAAGGTGGGGAAATAATTGCTTGCTGAAGACTTGAAATGTAAATATCTTGGCATTACTTTTGATAACAAGCTTAACTGGGCAGGACACATGCGACAGGTGGTAGGAAAAGGTTTCAAAGTTCTGCACTTGTTGGAGAGAGTGATGAGGGGATGTACAAGAGAAGTCGAGGAATTGGGTTACAAAACTTTGGTCAGACCATTACTCAAATATGGTAGTGTAGTGTGGGACCCTCATTTAATGTATCAAATACAGGAGTTGGAGAGGGTCCAAAAAAGTGCTGCTAGATTTGTTTCTGGAAATTATTGCAGAATGCAATCAGTGACAGATATAATAAAGGAGCTGGAATGGGATTCACTGCAAGACAGGAGGAGGATGAGGAGGGTCATGGGAGTTTACATGTCATATACTTGTGATGAGGCATGGAAAGATATTGCAATAGGTATGAAAAGTTGTGCATGGAAGGGAAAAGATGACCATGACCACAAGCTGGCACTCGATTTCAGGCACAAGGGTGTGGGAAGATTCTCTTTTTTAGGTAAGGGTGTCAGGGATTGGAATGAGGTACCAAGAGAATTGATGAATAATTTACCAAAAACTTTGAAAGAATTTAAAGATAAAATTTGTAGAGGGCAAATGTAGGTAGGTGCAGGATAGGGGGAAGTTGGGCGAGTAGGGAAATTGCCACCAGAGCCTGTGCTCCATTGCAATTAAATTAAATTAAATTAAACGTTTACTGATGTAGAATAACAGCAATTTCTTGGCTAGGTATGAATTAATAAATGTGGGTAGAACAAGACAGCTTCTGACATTATTACCAATCAGAAGGTGTGTGTAGGTCCTTTCACTTTTAATGAACAGAGTTTATCGACGACTATTGCCGCCTTGTTGTTGTTTCCTTTGTCAGCTGGCATAATCAATATGATGGCTTGTAGTTGCAGAAAAAACTCGTCGTCATCGCTTTGTCGCGGCCAAGACCCCCACAGATTCTGCATGCAGGAAGAGGTACCAAAACAAGATTTCTTTCACATGACACAAAGAAAACAGCTTGCAGTAAGTCACAAATGACCTCGTTGGGCCATACCTCCAGTGGCGCCACACTTTTTGTAAGTCACTCGTAGATGGAATGGAGCAACCAATGCGGAATCATCCAAACTTCCGCTCGCATGTCATTGACCTCGGAAGTTAAAGCAATCCACTACCAAAAGAGAAGTCATACCCAATCTTAACGAAGTGGGAGTAAATGTCTAGCGACAAACACTCCACCATACTCAGGAAACTTAGCTATGGTGTGTGTGTCAATGTTTCCTGGGTTACTACACTCCCACAGTCACAGCATTACCAAGGTCTCATCCATACTACCTCCCCCCGCCCCTCCCCTTTTCCAATTATAGGAGACTTGTAGAACAGTTCTTGGAATGGTGAATTTTATTTTAATTTAATGTTTGGTGCTGCGGTTCCCGTGTTGGTTTAAGCTTTTTGCCCAAAATCTGTATGGTCCATTAACAATCTTAATCGCTAGCCTTAATTAAAAGTGTCACTTATTTTAATCCCTGGATAGAACATAACCGCTTAAAGGTTGTTGGGCCTGCAGCTTTAGAGTTATTTGCTGAAATGGCTAGTTCGCTTCTGCCGATAATTTACATGTCTCGTGCAATGCCCTTTAATTGGATATTACTGCCTGCCCTTTTTTACTTATCCAAGCATCGTTACCACCCAACTTGGAATGCCAGTAGTTTGGAATCCGTAATCGATTATGCCATCTTCAATGAAAAACTTGCTTTAAAAATTAGAGATACTAGAATTTCTAGGGGAATTTAAATACAGTATGATCGTTTCCTGGTTACATCGAAATTAAAGCTATGCAGTAGGTGGAAGAAAAGTAATCAGGGATCAAGTAAAAATAAATGAGGTATGAAATTTATTTATTTGAGTTAGACAACACTAATCACTTTTATAAACAAAGACTTACAAAGTAATCTTCTCATGGGGCAGCCGAAGATGAAATTAACAGAGTAAAGGATAGTATCTAAATTTGTATTCACAAAGCGTCGTAAGAAGTTTTATTGAAAAATTGTGGAAAAATAAAAAAAGAATCGTGAATGAAGAAACAGCTATGGCTATGAAGTAACAGAAACAAGAATATTTGATAACCTTGCGAAAAAGAACTGATAACGTAAGAGAAATGTTTTGGGAGAAACGCAGAGAAGCCAAGACTGTCTAGGTGGCGAATGCCCATTAGCTATAAGAGACCTGACACCTGATGAAGACAGCAAAGCTAGCTGTTGAAACGTTGTGTTTATACAACACCATCCAGCTGGACACCGGAAACGATTATAGTACTTATAATGACGTTTAAAACAGATTTTTTTGTCTTTTCCTTAGAATCTTTGACATGTAGCTTGTGGGGTGAAGGATCTTACTATTAATGAAATTTAATATTATAATCACATGTTATTTATTAAAATTAGTGGTAGTTTATAAATAACTCCGATATTTGACTTTTAAAAGGTAAAGAACGTCCAGCATCGGGAGAAAGAGGATCTTTGGTAGACAGTTGTTAAAAAAAGATGGTTACAGAAAGAGAATGAAGACGGTCGAATCTTGGAGAGATGCCCGTAATCTTGATTTTGGTGGTTTGCACTAACATGTAATTGTATGTGAAAGAATAAGCCCTAGGACAACGAAGAAGCAAAAATGTATGAATAAATTGTTATTAATGTTTTGAATTAGAAGCATACAAAAATAAGTAATCGATAATTGTTTTCGAATTGTAAATCCCTGATTAAAATAAGCTATATGATGTTTGTAAAAGTATTTGAGATTATTACTGAAGCCAGAGAGTTTTATAACTTACAGTCGTTTCGTCGATAGTGAATTGATGTTGGCCTATAAAGATTAGACTATTATTTTTCAGGCAATTTTACAGCGTGGATATTAAACCCTGGTATCGGACGTATAGGTCAGGAATGTGAATCTGTCCAACAGATACGAGACCAGAGGAAGAAAAGTAAGTACCATTATTTTTATGCTAATTTAATTTTAAAGGGGAAGGCCACATAAAATAGAAAGAACTCCTTACAAACTAATTTTTTTAAATTATATTTTTACGTATTTTTTCAGTTTTACTGGACTGGATATGTAGCACTGATTATAGTAACATACATAAAACCTTTAGATTTGAGTGAATCGTCCAACAGTTCTCTATTGCCAAGGTGTACTGCCTGCTTAAAGTATCAGCATCAACAACTGCTGAGTTTACTTCAAGCAATAAATCCTACCGGCGCGGCGCGGCATCGCAAGAGCCAGCCAGCGTTTCCGTGGCCGCCTACTTGCTCAGCACGGGCGCCGGCAAATTTGGACTAAATCAGGCGCAATTTATGAGGAAGAGAGAGCTAGCTCAGGTGCGGCGCGATCTGCCCTCGCATCAGCA
>JARYHS010001814.1:0-64045 GCA_031002005.1 Vandiemenella viatica | reverse complement strand
CAATGAACTGTTATTTCTTAATATTATAATAACATTTTATAATTAACAAAATTTTAAAAGATAAACACAAATTCTATATACTACGAAAATGGTAAAAATAATTTGCTATTATGACTACACACTGTAAGTTATCACACCTTGTTACTAAAAACTGTTACCCAATAACACTAAGAACTAAAACAACTTGAGTTTTCAGAAGTTAAGTTCGTTTTACGTTGGCATCCGCTGAAGAAAAAGCTTCGGTAATTCCAGAAGCCACACTTCCGACATTAGAGTTCCACTTAATTGTTAGTAACATTTCTCGTCCATTTTGGGTATCTTGACTCATGATTTGCTGTATACTGAAAGGTTGCTGGCTATGCTGAGTCCAGTTAACGAGTGTTCCAACAAGTTATGTTTCTATATTTCGATGGCTAGCTCCCCTGTCTTTCTCAGGTATGAAACCTTCTTTCTTTTTACTGATGGCTTCAGGCCTCATCGAAGGAAGGAATTTAGACATAGCCTTTTGCAGGAACCATACCTCTATGCCCCTGGAGTGATTTTGGGAAGCCATGGAAATCAAAATCTGGATGGCAGGATGAGGATTCGAACCCCCGTCCTCCCGAATATGACACACTGAAACCATCTGTTCTGATCTGCTTACTGACAGCAATCCAGTACACCCGTAAAGACTCATTACAATCATACACCGGGAAAATCTCCGTACTAACCAGAAAACTTAGAATTGATAACCTACAATTAGGGCAGATAATTTTTCAATGTTAAATACGTTTGCATAGCAAAATTAACCATTCTGCGAAACTCCCTGGCAGTTAGTGCAGCAGCTTAGAAGTTCCTAAACACTTAACGGCACACTGAGAA
Organism: Vandiemenella viatica; assembly: GCA_031002005.1. Taxonomy (NCBI): domain Eukaryota; kingdom Metazoa; phylum Arthropoda; class Insecta; order Orthoptera; family Morabidae; genus Vandiemenella; species Vandiemenella viatica. The sequence continues at coordinate 63,184 of JARYHS010001814.1, read as the reverse complement.
ACTTGTGTGTCTAGTGCAACATGTTCCGGAACATAACCACTCACTTGGTTGCTGAATATAGTTACAAAGGTTAAGATGGTCGTAGGTTATCTTCACACCTATGGATTTTAGTTATTCCAGTACTATGGATTTAATTATACATATACTTACGTGTAAATCATTTTTATAAAGTACATCATAACTGACTCGAAACTCTCGTTGAGTTTTACAATCCAATCTGCCGGAATTCTAATCCTAATCTTTCCACTGTCACCAAAATTTTTACGGATATGACAACAGTCAAATTTCAAAAGGAACCCTACTCTTATCACAATACAAATAAAATCTTAAACAGGCCATTAATTTTTTTCCACCATAGGAACAATAAGGCAAACGAAGTTAAGCTGGAAGAAATACCAAGGAACGCAGAAACTGTATAACAAAGCAGAGTAAATCAGTCATGGAGCAGATAAGAATAAATTGGTACCAATTTGAAACTACCTAATGGAAAAGGAATTATCAGACCTTTTTCATACGATGAATACTGAAGGACTCTAGCGTCGGTAACAGGGATACACTATGGAATATTGCAAAAGTGCTTGAAAACACTAAAGTACGATTGGAAAAGTACAAAATGTCTACACATTCGCAGCACAGAGAATGGCACTTAATATAGTCTTCCAAATTGAAAAGTATGGTTATCACAATTTTTTCGTAAATTTACTGATCAAAATTCAGTGTTCCACAATTTACTCTACGGATTTACATGGTAATATCAAAGGTAAAACTGATAGTTTTGAGAAACGAGGGGACTGAGAGACACTTATATATCCGGAGAGGAATCAAAATTGTTGATGTCATCACCTTGTATGAAATAAACCATAAACAGCCTCCGGTCTTTTTTATAGCAAGCAAACCGTATTTTTTTTTCTTTTCTCCAGGTTATTTTTTAATTTTCTGCTAACGAATGAAGCAATGCGATGTGATTAACAAAGCTGATTCAAAATTCATCCTAAAATTACTGCATGTCCAAGGAAAACCAGCAACTTTATATAATGAATGTAGTGCATGATGAAGAAAGCCCAATTTGTTAAGCGATATCCAAGCGAAAATGGAAATCGCGAACTACTCAATTAACCATTACTCCCTTCCTGTTGTCACTGTGACGGGGAGAAGGAGAAGCCGATATTGAGGACTGCAGAATTACCTCTGAAAGTGGCATGGCGTTAAATATCGATCTTCACAAAGTGTGCCATGATAACTGATTCCTCTCCAGAAGAGAGCTCAAAGTAGCACCAGGGAATGCATGCCACAGTGAACTGGATGCAAACGATTTTTTTCAGCCGACTAGTCACAATGGATGAGAGCCGGTTCTACCTCTATGACCCACAAACAAGAGAGTCGAACAAACAATGGAAACACAGCCAGCACCGCCTCCAAGAAAAAAGGCGAGAGTGCAGAGGTCGGCAGGTGAGGTGAAGCTGTCAGTATTGTTGGACAGACAGTCAGTGGTGCCTACAAATCTACACGCGACGAACTACTAGAGTGACGGAAAAAGAGAACGCACCAACTCATTATACAAAGTTCATCCAATTATTCAGCAGTGATTCAAAATATTTCTCTATTTTGCATTTTTCTAAGAAAGTAACTCCTTCGTCTTTCATAAAATAAATCTTTCGCACGAAAAACACCATTTTGATATCTGGGTGATATCAGTTCTGAGGTGAAGCATTGGTTTCGTTTCCAAAGAGTATTGTTTTTCAGCAATGGATTACACAAAGTGATATTGCGGCATGGAGACACGACTCCTTCAATGTGTCATAACTGTCTGAGGTTGTTTCACCGAGCATGGTGTGTGAGCGGTAACGCTCTGGCCATTCGGGAGGAAGCAGGCCATCTAGATTTTGGTTTTTCATGGTTTTCTAAATCACTCGATGCGAATGCCGGTATGGTTCATCCAAAGGCCATGGCCGAATTCCTTCCCGTTCCTATCCCCCAGTCCTTTCCCGCCCCTAATAGCATATATATTGATCAACCCAAAGCCGTAAGAAAAGAAAAAAAAAGTTTGTTTCCTTGCAGTTGCTTATTGAGTTGGAAAAAATTAAGGTGGCTGACGCTGACACCCGTCTCTCACACATAAAACTATAAATTACAACTGTTGTAGGGCAGTGTATGGATCTTTTAACATTTCCAAATGTAATTGTGTAAAGAATATTACAAACTTAAAAGAAATGGATTTAAATTGTATTAGGTTTTCTGTTAAAGGATGTCTATATCCTTATGAGTACTGTCACTGGCTTGTTTTAGGCCTAGAGCTAACGCACCTGTGACTAAACTTTCTGTCTTTATGCGCAGGAATAGTACGAAGTTGAAATAAAAACGTGTACGCAGAAAGCACATTGAATCTGAGCTCCTCTATTCCCGTCCTTCTTAATGTAAAATAATGAGTAAACTAGCTGGTCGGCAACTTGAGGTGGTGTGTCGTGTTTGAATTACAGCCACGAGAGGAATCAATAATTTATTTTTTAAATTATCAGTACATTAAGCGTAGTAAATGTTCTTAAATATTTACATGTAATTAAAATACCAAGACTGTAGGTTTGTTCCTTTTCTGGTGGTGTGATATCTCACGTGAGGATAAAGATTTGGGAAGAAGTGGCTTTCGTCCCTCCAGTTACTTAGATCCAGGTTTCCATGATTTCCTGAAATGACTGCTTGGCATAGACTATAACTAAATGCTTTCCTGATCGACGCTTCAGTTCTCTCGGATCTAATGAGCCGTTGGAAAATCAGATTAGTTAGGTCACAATACTTGAGTTTCAACAGTTCTCAATCATCAGGGTGATAAATTTGAATAAGTGAAATTGCGGATATTTGTCGCCTCAGCAGTTTATACCGTAGTTTTCACGGCTCAAGAAATATACCTTACGTGGAAAGCGATCACCCAGATGACAGAAAAGTCAGGAGTCATATTTTTATAACTAATACGACGGAAGGAAAATGCAAATTTGATCATGTTTATACATTTTCAATAATGTAGTAAATTTATTCAATAAATTCTTTTTGAGTCACAATGCTTAAAAGGTTATTAACAACAAAAGACAGTTTTATAGGCAATTCAACAGCGAGTTGCATCACCAAGTTTTCCCTTCTTCGATGTTAACTGCCTAAAATTACAAGAAACCATATCCTTTTCAGAAGATGTAACATTAATAAGGTGGAATAGAATTGGAAGTATGCCTTTAATCCAGATATTTCAGGAAAAACGAACAAGGATAGTTTTTAAATAATAACAAACAATTAAAACGTAACAAATCTGAAACTTAACCACATACAATTTTTAACTTGCGTACGCATGACTTTTAATGTTAATGGTTACATTATGAACAGAATTTACAACGACATATACGCTATATTATTAATAACACCTAGTTACACATATGTTTTCATTTCGATACGAAACATACATTCTCAGTCACCTCTGGTTTCTAAAAGGCAAGATAAAATTATTTTCAAACTAACGTGTTCTGAGTTACAATCATTTTCAGCTGTTATTTAAAACAATGAGAATTACAGGGTGTGTTCTTTGTGAATTATCATTGAATGTCGAAGCAACTCAAGTTATATACTTCTATGTTTTAGTGGACACTGAATTTGTGTCTAGCGTTACACCTTCGTATTCTACACCATCGTGGAAGGAACAATGGAATAGTCTTGGTATCGTAATCGTACATAAATATTTATAAATATGTACTCCGCTCATAATTATTTTTTATTTTTTTATTTTAAATAACTGCAAGGATTGTTACTACTTTTTCCCAAAGCGGAATACCACAACACAATACAGAATTGAAATATGCCAGTATCTATCCTTTATTGTAATAAGTTATAATAATTAATTTAATTACAATGGAGCATACGCTCTGGTGGCAATTTCCTGTTAACTAACTGCTCCTTTTTTATTATATGATATAATTTGAGTACAAAATTTCTCCCCCATTTGCTTTTGTGATTTAAAAATTCTAATTTTAAATTCCTTCAGCGTTTTTGGTAAATTATTCACCACTTCACTTGTTAATTTGTCCCAATCGCCTGCACCCTTACCCACAAAAGAAAATTTTTCCACTTCCTTAAGCTGTTTGTGATCATGGTCTGTGCACTATACGTAATTCTTCAACAAATATCCCTCCAAGCCCCATCACCAACATATGCCTCAAGTCCTTTCTAAATAGCAATTTTTGGCTTACAATCACAGGTTCATCGATTGATCTAAACAGGTAATTGTGTCATTGTCGAAAGGCTCTTAATTTTCACTAACATCTAGAAGGATTCCCTGTTTTCAAGAATACTAGAGGACTAGGAACTGATCCATGTGGGGCACATTGTGTTACTAGTCCAGATTCTGAGCTCATCAATGAATTTTACACATATGGATCAGGGTATTCTAGTTTTTTCTCTATTTTCCACGTATTATCTCAGCCAGAGTCCTAATAAATCAATGTCTTGAAATTTTTCACAAGTATCCAGGAAAATTCAATGAGATCGTCAGTCTCGATGAATTTGCGTTTTATTTACTGTTTGTGGTAAATTACGCATTTAAAGCCAATTATCTGAATGTGATGAGATGTCCTACCTCACGACACATTAAATCATACTGAATAGTTCATTCCATGAAAGATCATATAAACTCATTTGAACAATACTTTTTCAAAATTTGTGTTAAATTATTATTCAAGTGATGATATTAATACCACAGTGTTTAACTATACGTGATCAATACCAAAAGAATTTGTTCCTAGTAAGAGATTTAATTGTTTTTTCCCTAACTGGTGGTTATGGCTGACTGGATATAAAGATACAGTTTAGATGAATAAGTTTAAGTATTGTTAACGCCTCAGCATCACCTTGGAGATCTTTTCTACCTATGGAGAAATTACGAAAAATTTTCTGCATACCGCGGAAGTTACATATAAGGATAGCAATCAAATTTATCATTAAAAGTTATGATTTTTAGGTTTTTCATTATAATATTTCCTTTTATTTGGTTTATTCATCAGTCAGCTTATGCAGAAAGAGTGGGCGTCATCGTTTATTGTGCTTGAAGAAGCTCATTCTTACTTCCGCTTATGAATCCTATAGGAATTTTTTATGAATGTCTTGATTCTTACGTTTTAGCTCTACGAAAGAATGGGAAAAAATTGGTGATGAGATTCAACATACATTTCAAGTAATCTTTAATGAATAAACTGAATTCATTGTTTACATCTCTCTTTTTAAAAAAAAGGTATGCCCAATTCTCCTTTTGTAGTTAATTATTTAAAATTGTTATTTCTATTTATAACAGTGTTTTTTGATGAGTTTGTATCATCTGCGGTTTTCCTATTATCAAATTTATGCAAAGAACTCAACAGAAATTTGTCGTCTGTCGCAACCGAAATCTGTATATCTTTAATCTATTTTCTTGTACGAAAATTCTGTCAACAGTTGTGCTACTATTCTTCTGCAACTTTGAGAAGAATATTAATCACTGACAAAATTGTAATAAACAAAACATTTGTACTAGTTAGTTTCTTGGTTATTTTCTATAGCGAAATTAAAATTTAAATAATCACTGAGGGTAATTACTGTTTCACTTTTTGATAGGTGTGAGAGAACTATTCCCAGTTTTTTATTTTTAAAAAAATTATTTATATTAGTGGCCCAATAAGGTTATAATCTTACCAAATTATTTTCAACCAACTTATAGCACCAGAACAATCAGCATGAAGAAGGTTGCTTACTGTGTGATAGATCTTACAAGAGATAGTCTATAATGTATTATTTAAGACGTACCAATTGAAGACCGAAGTTCTAATTGACAAAAGGAAACATACATCCGTGTTTGATTGCGTAGTTCGGTTCAAAAGACATAAAATTAATATCTCCAGTGGCAGTATATTTTAGTCGATTCAGCAGAATGGCACAGACAAAAATCTGACTGTACATTAGGATACATGTGGAACTGGCTTAAGTGCAAAGTAAACATGGTCTTTCAAACACAAGTGGTGAACATTTTACTGGAACGATGACTATAATGCCATCTAACAGGGAAGTGTCGGAATTGGGATAAAAAAACTTTGTACAGACCCTTGGATATGTATGGTGGGATAGTATGCCATCCAAATTGTATATAAAAAACAGTAGTTGAAAAGGTACAGAGGAGGGCAGTTAGGTTTCTTTGCGGAATCAGTAAGAGATGTGATAAAAGAATCTGGAATCTCTGGGAGAATGGAGGTGAGTGAAAGGAGTGCTGGGAGTGTTTAAGCCGTACAGTACTTTGACAAAGAGGCCGGGATGGATACTGGGTTTAGAATTGAGAGTAAAATGTACACGGAAGAAGAGACCATGAAGATAGACGATCTGATGTTTTCAGGGATGAGAAAGTGTGAAGGTTATCAGTTGCGTGCAATGATTACGGGAACAAGAAGAAAATATTAGGGGAGTAGCTGAACGGCTTACCTGAATCGGTGAAAGAATTTAAAGTAAAAATTTCGCTTAATTCAAAAATAGTTGTGGAGGAAAGTTTTCATCTGGGTTTAAGCTCCAGCTGAATTAATAGCATTCAACACTGTATACGAATAGTTCCTCAGCTTCGTACAACCGTAGAGTAATATCTTTCTTAACATATATCTTTACTTTTACCTAGGAAACCTGCACTATGTGGCTATTCGTTTCGGAAGGACATGGTCTGGCATTCGGGAGGACACGGGTTCAGATTCCCGGTAGCCATCCATATTTAGGTTTTTCATGTTTTCCCGAAATCACTCATGGAGAATGACGGGATGGTTCCTCCAAAATGTCATGGTCGAAGCAGAAAACGGTACGTGTCATACAATTTCTGATAATTTGAAGGGTTATTAGCTTTTAAGACTCGTTACAAATCAATGTGACTCTTGTGGAGACTTAAATATTTGTTTGCAAGCGGAGGGCAATAGGAATAATCGATTACTACATGCTGCAGCCAACTGGCATCTATTCTGACAACACAATTTGCAGCATTTTGCATGTTGCTGATTACAGTGTCTTCCTTAATTGCTTGTGAATAATGTGCGGTAAGGAATGTTAGAAGTTCACGAGTAGGCGAACTGTTAAAATTATTTGCTGGTAACACCAGGTCTGAGTGACATCATATCAAACCCAGAGATATTATTAATCCTAGACAGAAGACGAGTCTATTTACGACATGGTTAGATAAAACGAACAATATGCGGTGGATGGTATAGTACTGCCGTCATCGTGGTATATTTGTTCCTACTTGAGAGGCATATATATATACAGCCGCACTAATATATGCTCAAATGAGATTCACAGATATCCCATATGTGTTAGGTGAAGAAGGAGCCACTTTGTACAAAAATCAATGCCAGATAAATTTTCGGTTTAGGTAGTAGACTCTGCTTTACGGCACTCCAACGCCACGACAAGTTGCCGCTGGCTCCACTAGAGCAATCGATCATTTCCAGTCAAGTTTATTGTAGGCTTATTAGTACCCAAAGCATTCTGTATTATGAGTGTACCTGGTGTAAGTATTTTTAGTATTTATAGTTTAAATACAGGATTGTCGTTATTGTGGACATATTTCAATTTACTGCGTAATAGCATTTAATTTAATTTAACTGCAATGGAGCACACGCTCCGGTGGCAATTTCCCTACACACCTATCTTCCCCCTTCCCTGCACCCACCTACATTTGCCCTCTACAAATTTAAACTATAAATTCTTTCAACGTTTTCGGTAAATGATTCATCATTTCCCTTGGTAACTTATTCCAATCCCTGATACCCTTACCTAAAAAGGAGAATCTTCTCACACCCTTGTGCCTGAAATAGAGTGCCAGCTTGTGGTCATGGTCATCTTTTCCCTTCCATGCACTACATTTCATACCTACACCAATATCTTTCCATGCCTCATCACCAGTATATGCCTTGTACACTCCCATGACCCTCTTCACCTTCCTCCTGTCTTGCAATGAATCCCAGTCCAGCTCCTTTTATCATATCTGTTACTGATTCCATTCTGCGATAATTTTCAGAAACAAATCGAGCAGCCCTTTTTTGCACCCTCTCCAACTCCTGTATTTGATACGCCAAATGTGGGTCCCATACTACACTACCATATTCGGGCAATGGTCTGACCAAAGTTTTGTAACCCAATTACTTTACTTCTCTCGTACATTCCCTCATCACTCTCTCCAACAAGAGCAGAATTTTGAAACCTTTTCCTACCACCTGACCAATGTGTCCTGCCCAGTTAAGCTTGTTGTCAAATGTAATGTCAAGATATTTACATTTCAAGTCTTCAGCAAGCAATTCTTTCCCCATTTTATATTCATAATTAACCTTTTGTTTTTTATTTGTGTATCTAATAAGCTGACTCTTCTTTGCATTTATCGTCATCCCATGTTTACCAACCCAACTAGATGTCCTGTCCAGATCATCCTGCAACTGTTTACAGTCCTCTATCGTTTTGATCCTTTTATATAGCATTATGTCATCTGCAATCAATCTAATTTAAGGTGGTAAACAATCAACACAATTATTCATAAGAATAATGAATAGCAATGGTCCCAATACGCTATCCTGCGGCACTCCCATTTTTACTTCCACATATTTTGATACTGCATTTCTGAAATAGACACCGTAACAAAAGTGATCTAACACTTACAACTTTGACTGCCCTCACATTTTTATTTCCAAGTTGTTGTTTTTTTTTTTTTTTTTTAACTGTAAAAATATATGTTTCATTCAACCCTGAAACCGTCTTAAATATAGTTTTAGCAATTAATAAGTATACCATTTGGTTCTGGGTCAACAATCCTAATGCCAAATGCAAATTTGAAGCCTGTAAGTTATTTGGATTAAAACGGGTCTGTGACAACACACGCCAGTAATAGAACTCCATTCCCTTTCGGGCACAGAACCCCAAAAGGAAGTCGAGAAAAACGTGGAGAGCTGTAGACATATCTCTGTGGTCTTGTAACAGCTCCAGTGTTTTTGAATGTTAATAAACAACGAGGAGGTAGTGATGTAATATCCTGTAAGCTGATCGTGTCTACAAGTGACCCAGGTGGAAGACCTATTTCCTCACTGGTTCAAAACACTATAAAGTTTTAAATTCTATTTCCTTGGATAACAGTACTTTTGGTTGATTTGGACCTGTTAATTGAAAAATTAGTATTTTGTGCCATGAATGACAGTGAATTTAAGTTGTTTGGTCTTCTGTTACTAGTCGACAGCAATTCGTTTTCATAAATGTTTGATTCCAGTTTTCTGCTAGATTTCAGTCGTAGCTACAGTGGGGTTCAGTTGTAGGTCCCCGACATTCCCCTGTTAATATTAATAATTTTCTATGTAATATATCTCTATATATCGTATTACCGGATAGGATAAAGTTTTCCTTTGCCCGTAAATCTTATCATGACGTATATCCAGGATAATATCAGTAACGAAGGATCAGGAAATAAATTCAAACTGAATTTAATCTAAGCCCATCAATTAAATTTTAACTTTGCTAAGTATCTCCGACAACTGAAAAATAGTAAACTATCGCACATTCATTCAGGGCTTCGGCTATGTTCAGAATTATATTGCTCACATCTCTCCCAAGTTAGATAAGTTTGTCTGCTGAATGAGAAACTTTTAGGATTCCTTAGCTATTATGTAAGATTCACTTTTATGCCACAAAGTGTTGCATGGTGTCCTTTACAGGTGTTATGTACTTAATTAACACATCTACTACCGCAAAAAAACATGTAAATATATAAAAAAACTAGAATGAAAAGAAATGAATGTTTTAATTCCATCGTAAAAGTATAAAGAAATTATTTAGGAAGGCCATTGAGAAAAATCCGCTGATTAGCCTGACAGTACATAAGAATACAACAAACGCAACTGAATCGTAACTTTTTTATTATTATTATTCGTTGGGGAGACTTTCTGAAAATTCCCCCAAAGGTGGAAAGCAGAAATCTGCTGTTTTGTTGGAGGTAGGGCCTGTAATTTGAAGCGACAAAATGCAGTTCAAAATTTGTATGAATTATTGAAAAATATTTGTCACATAAAGAATGGCATGAGTATTCATTAGGCGATGTAAAATGAATACAACGCTCGGTCCTTTTCTTACTGCGACATAAACAAAAGACAGACTGCAGTTTAAAAATTAAAATAAAATTCTGGATTATTTGAAACATGTGCACGCATTTTCGAAATTTAGTTTTATCTGAATGAAGAGAAGAGAATTTATTCAGAAATTCAATGCAAAAACGCGAATATGATTTATATATACATATTTAAAAAATCAGTGGAGTTTGATCTTTCAGGAACTCTTAGAGTATCAGAATGCCGCTAACCAAATAATAGTGATCAAAATTGAATAAAATTTTATCTCTCAGTTTCTGGTTTTAGCATGAATAAGCTCAGTTTTTGTACTCATGTTTTTACTATCTAATTTTCTAAGTATTTTTTTAATAGTTGTAGTTATTTGAAGCAAAGTTTCACAAAATTTTATGTTACCTTATGAATAATTCTAAGTGAATTCTTGTTGGTAAAGTGCTATTTCCCCAAAGAATAAACTGTGAAGAAAACATTACGGTTGGCGCACATCCCGTGGCATCGTAAAATTAATCGGTCCTAAGTAAAACCAACAGTGGGCTTTGAAAACACAAGGAGATGTATAGAAACTGGTCCAAGCTGAGAGTAAAAGAGAAACATTGGGAAAAAACAAAAGGTGCTGACAAAAAAGCGTTGTTGTTGAAAGAATTAGTCAGCCAGATAAATAATGGTTTCCTAGTCGCCTAAATGAAAAACCTCTTAGCTAGGGATAAACATGGAAGGCCAATGAAGGGTGTGTTGGTGCGAAAATCCGATTTCCACCCTCCTGCACGTAGCCCTCGCCGTAAAACTCCGTTAAAACTGCGCATGGTCAAGCGACAAAAACCTTATCAGTAATTCTGGGAAGAAACCCTCATCCTATGGTGGTTCTGTAAATATTCGGGGAGATTTCGTGGCCAAGTAATTAACGGGGATAGAGTTTAGCCAGGCAGAATCAATAACGGCAAAAAGCTTACGCTAACTTTCTTACGGGAGAGTCAATCAACACAGATAATCTACACCCTTAGCGTTTCAGACACGAACTATGATAAGGATAGGACAGTTATAAAAACTCTTCTTCAGATTTAAAATAACTCAAAGTATCACTTTCTTAGAAACCAGGAATGTCAAAGGTTAATAAGCAGTCTAGTGCACAAAAGCTAATAGTTACTGGAGAAATTCTATTTTGCAGAAAGTTAAAATATGATATTTACCATTAATCTCCTGTACAATATTGTGAATAATGTATTCAATTTTGCTACAAACATTCACGCGAACCTCTTAAGATATATTACAATACGCATATTTCTTAATTGATTCATTAATTACATGAAGATGGCATGTTTATAAACTTAAATCTTGCTATTTGAACTCTGGATGATACATTTGTTGAATTTGTTAAACACTAGGTTATGACAGATATTGAAGTTTATTTAGACTAGAAAATTAAGGAAATTATTTATTGCCACTTTAAGCAGCGTTACAAAACTACCCATATGTGTATGTACATTAGACCCGTTATTAATATACCTGGTAATTAACATGATGCATACTAGCTATTTCCCAGAATCAAATTAACTGCTTTTGACTCCCAAGCAATAAAGAAATCAAAATTCAGAATACGTTTGTGAATTAACAGTACATTATTGTAGTGATGCGAATTAATTAAAAGTGGTTGCAATAAATTTTGTTAATTTGAGAATATTCTGCTACATGATAAATTTTATGAATTTTTACGGGAGAAAAATCACCATTTCTTGTTATTTATCAATAACACAAACCCGTAGCTAGCGTTATCAAATCTGTATTATGTAATACCGTTGCAGAAAACTTGTGTCTGTGCGTTAAATTTATTTTAAAAAGTGTAATTGCAATTTACACTTTTGAAGACGAGATGCCAAGAAAGTAAACTGTGGAATTTTTGTTTTTCTGTCTGTCTGTGGGCGCATTACGCAAATAATGATCAGATTTTAACAAAACTGCATCTAGTGAGAGCTTTTGCTTAGGTCAACATTTATGGTACATTCATAGAGTTTACTAACGTGATTTCTGAGATGCAGAGGGCAAAAATGTAACTTCTGAAATTTTTGTTTACCCGTGCGCCATAAAAATAATGGGCGTACTGCAACAAGCCAGTACACAGCAGTAGCTTATGATATCAGTTAAGCGAATAAAATACTTTATATCCAACTTAGTAGCTTAGTTCCCGATCACTAAATTGTTCACTAAAGTTTTTTTTAGGAAATTTTGTCTTTCTGTGCTAGCATCCAGCAAAACCTAAAGAACAGATTTCAAGGAAATTAATCATAGTGATCGCATACGGTATCTATTAGGACATAATAATTTATGTCATCAGTCAACATACAGTATACCTTCTATCATGATAATAGAGAGTTTAGGCACGGTGCATAGTAATAAGATCCCGTCATGAAACCCATTCGGTGGAGAATAACTCATTGGTTTATTTTGACCTTTGTATAGATACGTCTAGTTATCTTACTCACATAAATGTGAAAATATTTCAATTATTTACCAATAGATGGTAACATTAGACCAAATACGGAGTGATGGTGTTTTCAAATGTACAGCTATAACAGATTGACTTGCAACTCAATTGGGGATTTGATATCATTGTTTATATACATGCAAATAAATCAAAGGCAGACCGCACCGCTTCAAATATTGCTGACAGAGAAGCTATATGAACAATGCTGAAGTGTGCCTTTGGGTCATCAAACACCCATAAAATCAACCGGAATAATGGCAGTTTCAAGGAGTTGTAGAAATAAATTATATACACAAATGTGTCTAAAACATTTGCATATAACATAATTCAGAAGGAGATTATCCTAGAAGGAATAAAAAACATGGCTGTTCTTCTGCTTCCTTCTTGCCAACTAACATTTCTTTTATAGTTTACTAGCTCGTACCCGCGACTTCGTACGCGTGGATTAAGATTTTTTTTGCCAGAATTGAATATAGAAAGTTGTTGGTAACGAAGGATTGGTCCCAAACAACACCGAGTCGGCATAATATGACAGGAAAGCTATCACTATATCATTCTACCGTCGAACCTGTCTCTTGAAAAGAATCAATTTCCAACATATTTCTGTCACCATTCGATAAGGTCTCAAAATTTCGTAACTACAACTGTTAATCATACTGTAAAAAATGTCCTGTGCCCTTCATACAGATTTTCTTGTCAAATTCCATTAGTATCGATATAGCCATTTAGTCGTCAAAACATAACAAAAAGACAGAGACTTACTTCCGTATTTATAGTATTATTATTACCGAGCGTGGTGGTGTAACGGATAGCGTTCTGGCCTCGCATTCGGGAGGACGGCGGTTCGAATCCCCGTCCGGGAATCCAGATTTGGGTTTTCCATGGGTTCCCATATCACTCCAGGCAAATGCCAGGATGCTTCCTTCAAAAGACCATGGCCGAATTACTTCCCATTCCTAACCCCCCATCCTTTCCCGTCTCTAAAGACCTCGCTGTTGAGAGACATTAAGCAGTTAAAAAAAATAGTATTATTACTGCGGTTCACACACACACACACACTGACTGTGAACGACCGCTGAGGGATCATTATAACCGATATAAATTGAGTGTCGTAAAACGTCTACTGAATGTTGTTGTGTCGTACATATTTAGTTTTTACGTTGTTACAATTACCGAAATATACACACGTTCCCCTATATGAGTATCACACAATTTCTGACAGTTCAGTGAAAGTTTCTTTCTGATAACGTCCTTAGAATGGCATCTCCACAAAATCATGAGTATTTTTCAGTTCCATACACATCAGGAAACTATCAGAAAGTATTAAATTTGATCTCACATAGCGGCTAAGATAATAGCTACAAAAATCAGTTCAATCTCTACTTTATTATGTTTGTTGATACATAAGAAAGTTACTGTGCTTAAAAACTGCCTTTAAGAATTAACATAAGGATAATTTCACTTAATTCCATTTATTGAAAGAGTGATCTGGTTCTTGTATATATAATATCTCTGGTCACAAGTAGTCGTCCTTCTTGCCGTGGCTGGCTCATTACTTCGCCTGGAAACTAAGAAATCGAAGGCAACGAACTAAGAAGCTGTAAGTTTTCCGGTGAACATCCCTGTTGCATTGCAAATGTTTGCGCTGAAAAATATAATTACAGTTTTTCATGTTTACGCGGGGCGTTGGGAATGGTGGTTTAGGAACGCAATTTAACAAATGAGCTGTCAGCAGCTGTGAGCCGAACATGTCGCAGACCGCCCACACCGTGTTCGCTCAGTCGAATCTTGGAGGCCGCAGCGAGAAAATGCTTCGGCAAGTAATCCTTACTTGCTCCGCAAATTAATCAGTATTCGCTTCGACCTCCCATTCATTTATCTGGAAATCTCATTGCACGTACACGAAAATTACTTGATATATTTGCTGTTCGTATGGAAGAATCACTGTGGCTACATAGCTCAGAAGTATGGAAACCATAATTGGCGTTTTATGCACTCACTGAATCAACCATAAAGTAAATGCTTGTCTGATATTATAGGGATAATTTTAAACTCTAACGCCAGCTAAATACAGAGGTTTGAACATTTTAAATGTAGATGTCCAGATCATCTAACTACTGAATTCGCTAAATGGAACCTCCTGCAGTGTACATTCATGGAAGTCTGGCTTCTGTTCTGGGAGGACGTGGCTTTGAGCTACATCCTGCCGTCCAAACTACGGTTTTCCATGGCATCTCCAAATCACTCCAGGCGAATGCCGGCATGGTTCCTTCAAAAAGTCTTGACCGAATTCCTTCCCGTTCCTTGCTCGTTGTCCTTTCCCTCCTCTTCTGTTCAGCTTTCCTCAAATATTCCCCGAATTAAATCAGGATGGCTCACAAAGTTTACAAGAAACTAGAACCTTACCAACATGCGGCGGGACCAGAAGTCCCATACCTTTTGTTAAGTGTAGTACATACAACAGGTTAAAATTCAAAATGAGTCTGCTTATTTCCTTGTCGTCTCAGCTTCTGAAATAATAAATCAATCCTAATAAACAGATTAAAGTGAAAAAGAATATTAAATTTTGTTTTACTGTTTTACTTTAAAATTTATTTTGATACCTTTTCGCGATATTTTGCAATTTCTTGAAAAACGGTAGACATTACTTAGATGGTTTGCTTTTCCTATTTTTTACACTGATAATCTTCAGGTAGTGGCAGAATCTATGATTTTTCTTCCTTCGGTTACCTACTACCACAACAAGTGGATCAACAGTGTGATATTTTCACGACTTCCTTTCAATCTTCGTTTCACATTTTTGTTAAAAAATTAGTTTTCTCGATACTTGCGTAGTTCCTCTGCCATTAATTATCAGATTTACACTAAATTCTGTGACGATTTAAACTACATTCAAGGAAATAACAATTTTAATTTCATAATACACAGAAGAGAGACATGAGAAAACATAGGGGAGATGGTTTCAAATTTGCAGTGGTTAATGTTGAATGTGACGGTTGAATTGCTAATACGGAGATCAAAATTAGGAAGTTCTGCAGCTATAAATGAAAGGATAGAAAAGTTTAAACTGAAAACTTGTTTAGGTAAAATAACACAGAGAAGAAAACAGGCTTTGACAAAAGTAACGTGGATGAAGTTTACTTACAATTAAAAAAAACTGGTTTACAGAGTAAATAAGAATGACCGTATTATAATATATGACCGAGCATGGTGGTGTAACGGTTAGCGTTCTGACCTCGCATTCGGGAGGACGGCGGTTCGGATCCCCGTCCGGGCATCCAGATTTGGGTTTTCCATGGTTTCCCAAATCACTCCAGGCAAATGCCGGCATGCTTCCTTCAAAAGGACATGGCCGAATTCCTCCCCATTCCTTGCCCCCCATCCTTTCCCGTCTCTAAAGACCTCGCTGTTAAGAGACGTTAAGCAGTAAAAAAATAATAATAATAATATATGAGTTGTTTAAAGAGAGCACTGGAATGAAACAAGCTGAAGGTAATGAAAGCAATATCTAAACTCAAATAGCCCGGAACTTCCAGCAAAAAAAGCCTTCAGAAAATGTGACGTTCATAAATACACGTGGATGAAGATTAAATACGGATTTTTTCGATTGCAGTCTAAGGCCTCAGATGCAGTGCACAGGGGATTTAACATCAGATTAGATCACTGCGTTTCAGTAACGGAATTTGGAATATGGAAAAAATATGAAAAAAGTTAAAAATAAAGACGAAATGAAGAATGACAAAATAAATAAACTGCGCCATCATATTAACTGATGTTTAACGTTATGCGCATTGAAAGTCTATAGCAGTATCTTTCTGCAACACAACAATAAGAAAAACTAGTATGAATGCGTCAAAATAGCAGATGGGTCAAAAGTCAAATAAGGTTCTATATCAGGCGGTTGCTATGGAGGTTGTTCTCTCTCAACAGTAACGTCCCGGGGAGATTAACTGGGATGACTTTGTCAGTTCAAAGTGTTAGTAATCTATACGTATAGATTACTGTGATGATGTCTATGTTCAGTGAGAGTGTTGATTGCGTTACGGATGAGTGATGAAAGAAAGGCTAGAGTAAAACATGGCGTCAGCACATTCAAGCCTACTCCTCCGAAAGACATCAAGGGGGCGTCGAATTAAGAGGTGGATAAAAAGTAATAAATTATGAGTAGGAAAATGCTTCAGAGTGAATGATATCGAGGGAGAAAAATCTCCAAAAATGAAAAGTTAGCTGGAAAACAATGAAGATCGTAAGAGCTTTAGAAGGAAGAAAGAAGAGAAGCAAAATCCGGAATGATAAATACCCGTTACTAGGTACTGGGTTATTGTAATTGTAATTATTTTAAAGAGTTCATGTTGATAAAATAGTAGCCGACCGCGATGTTGGATTAAGATAAATATACAATACCAGAAGTCATATAATTAGGTCCGTTCGACCATTAAACTGTAACTGTATAACAGATTTTAACAGTATTACACACTGTCAGTCTACAGTATTGACAAATAACTTTATCTAAATCGCATGACTAGATACGCGATATTTTGTGAGCAAACTGAGTTGTTTTTCCCTTGGTGCAATATTTCTCAGTTTTAAGTAGCTAAAATGTAATTGCAACTAACCAGATTGTTTGTTAGCAGAATGAGTAAGGCACTGGAGTTTTTAGTTGATTGTCTTTGGTTCCTGTCCAATCAGGAGCAAATACTTTTTGATAAAAGTATCAAAATTTTTACAGCGTAGCAGTTCTATTTAAAATCTACATGTATTTCAGAAATAATTTGTGGACCAGTGATATAAGTGAAAATTTTCTGCAACTGATTATAACATTATATTACACCGATGACAATTTCCAGGTAAATATTTTATATATGTAAAGAAGTAGTATGATTAAACATTAAATTAAATGTTGGATTTTTATGCATAGAAGTTACATTATCGTATCATAGTACATATTCCACTGACTAATATACTTCTGAAGAAATCACAGGTTGATCAACGATATTTATTCCAGAAGCATACCAAGCATAATCGCTTACTAAATAAACATTGTAGTTATGCTGCATCTGCAACTTTTTTTTTTACATTTTCCTATCCATCTTCAACGATACGGAGCTTCAGGTTTGGAAACAGAGACACTTTTTCCTTAATGTGAATGTCGTATGCTTCAAAAGGAAGTACGAAAGAAAAATGCAGTTGAAGTTTTATTTATTAGCGATATAATTTATTTTGCAAAATTTTCCTGAATTCATCAGAAATTTTTTCTAAAATTCACGTTGATTTCGAACATCATTGCAACTATTTACAGCTACAGTAAAGACGGAGCAAGTTTATTAATTCTGATACCTTCATAAAAAAAAAGGTATCTGACAAGTCGCTTACTGATCACATCTAATAATAGCACAAGTGATAACCTTATTTATTGGACTAGGTAATATTCTTGATTGATGTTGCTGCATTTTAGCTACTAATACTTAAACTAAAATTACAACATAACTGATTTTAATTTTTTTAAATCCTACGTTATAGGACTTCATACGAGTCATTTATTAATGCTGGAGAGCCACCTTGTGTAATACGTAGCATCGAAACGTGTTAAATGCGTTTTTGACACTACTTGTTAGATGCTAATTAAAGCAATACTGATTTCTTTCTGATAATAGAAGCAATGAATTGAATTAAGGATGAATCTATTATCTGATATGTATAAAGAAACATTCAATAGTATTATGTCCACTAAGTTCGTAAGTGGATACATGTTTAAGTGTGTTAAAATTGAGCCAATTGAGTCAGACTGCGATATTCTAACTAATATTTTGAAACAATAAAATTGTTGTATTTGTATTCTTTAGTTATTATCTCTGTTGCTACTCCCCAGGAGAAGTTGTTCGTAAGCATAGCAGAGCGTTACGTCACAGAAAAGTGATCTAAGAATAATATCTGAGGAAAAATCTCAGCCTTCATTCAAAAGTCAGATTAATAGTTTAAGTATACTTACAATGCAAGCGTAGTAACTGAATTTTTAACAGCATTTGTACTAGACCATAGTTTAATTTAAATAGCTACCTGTATCGTAATAATAGTGGAATAAGCAAATTATAACCATCTTTACTCAGGACGATGTAGCTATTGATGGCTCCTGTGTTCATTATACTTCCACAAACGATGATGTGTACATTACGAAATGCCAACTTTTTGAACCTTAAATAAAAATCTTTCTGCTTCATAAATCGTATTGCTGTTTAAAATAATTTCAAATTTTGTGTAAATCGAATAGCACAGAAAAATAATGTACGTTTTGTATAAGAAATGAAATGAACTACCGAATTAGTTGCAAAGATTGGTATAATTCAGTAATTGATTTAATACAGTTATAAATACTGTTGATATGTATAGTTAAGCTAAATCAGAATTCACTTTTACAGGATATTTTTATGTAATGTATAAAAATCTCATCGTCTATTGTACATAATGGACATCAGAGAGAAAGTACTATATTGTATTCTACAGTATCTTCTCTTTCTCACAATTAATTGGTTTCACACACGTTTTTGTTTTTTTTCTATATTTTAGAATTTTTCAAAACAGATTTTATTTATTGAGAATTAGTATACAGTAGGCGAATATCAAGTAACGTCAAGCAGTAGTTATTTTCCTTATATTTAACTTGCTTCTAAATTTCTAATAGTAAGAATTTGAACCAGAAAGCATATTCCTCATGAGTAAAATATGTTACAACTAGCAAGTTTGCTGTAGTTATAAAGGTTAAAATTCAATTTGATACTTGAAGATGGGTCGGAATTGAAATTTGAACGAAAATTTATCTTTGATTCCAATTTTTGCGTGGTTCCCTAGTCCGCTCGAAAAGCCCGTTAGAGCTGCAATAAAAACCAGTGCATCTGCACCTTGAGTTAATTACCGGTAGAATTATTAAAATTATTAAAATCTGAATTACAAGCAAGAGTTTATACGGATGTCATTGTATGTTATAAACTTAATTTATTAACTGGAAGTAGGAGTCGCGCCTCCGTAAAAAAATAGCTACTTGTTGATTTTATTTTTAAAATAAGATTCGATGCGTTACAATGTCCCAGTTTGATATGTTTTAAAGTGTTAATGCAGTTGACATTCTCACGTTTGTGCCTAGATGCTGGGAGGGGAGTCCGGGTACCATTCCAAGTCCGTGTCTTCCCGGTTTGGTGAAAAACCAGAACGGAGGAAGGGAGTGATTTGATTATCCCAATGGTCTCTAATGAAGCATGTTTGCGACAAAGTAAGCAAGCGGGCGCCCAGTCATAAATAGCAGTAGGTCGGATCTTACAAGGAGCGGAGACCGGCCGATGGCACTGAGCCAACATGCGATGTCACCCATATACAAACCTCTAAACAATATCCCGGAGGACTGTCCCGCACACGCCTCTGCTGTACTACCAGCTCCCAATCTTGTCTCTCATAATTTGCGTCGTTCGCATCTAGAACAAATCGTTATAACCTTGATGCACCGCAATCTTAGGTAATTGTTCCTTACACAATAAGTCGGAGAATGTTTCATCTTATTTCGTTTTCCTTAAATTTTTGTCCTAATTTTAGAATTAATAGCAACAGGGACTGACCACTTTAAGTTGCAAAACTGTTGCTGGAAAATAAATATTTCTTCAAAAATGATTTTGCACCAGTGGATTTTACAAAACAACTTCTATTTAACAGAAAAAATTATAATATTTGAAATTACTATTTATTTCGTGAGATTATTTAATTCGCGAAACGATGGGATTTTGTAAATGTATTGCATCATTTAAAAAATATTTTAAGCAAAATGTCGTGATGTATCTTCAAATTATTTTTTTTTTTTGTTTGTTAAATGTCATCCAAATCTAAAGAAGTAAATTTTTAATTCCAAACTAAATTTTAATATAAAATATTAATATATAACTAACACCTATGATTATTATTATAATCTTTTGTAGAGTAAGGTTTAGCAAATATCAGCGAACTTTTGATACAGAGAAAATACTTAAAAGTGTGAAGGCTAATGTTTATTAGAATAGCTACGCGTAACTGACTGATGGATGATGTTTTGAATAATAAAATTTTACTACATGGGCAAGATGATTTTTTCATATCAATTATTATTCTTGATTAATTCATTAGTGAGAATATCGAAACATTCCATTCTTATAGAGCATTACAAGTAGAAAGCTAGTAGCGTAAACAATCTTTTCATGATAAAAATGTAAATTTCACGAAATATGTTATAAGTAAGTTTGAAATTTAAAATATTACATAATAAAGTGAGTGAGCTTCAAACACAAAATTAATATCACGAAAAACTTACCACAAGGTGTAATGTTTATACTTTAATAGATTCAGATAAATCAATTGAGAAATTGTGCGTTCCATTGCCAAAGAGTTATTACTTCCTGAACACCGCACTTCAAAGAGCGGAGAAATATCAAAGGACATGATTATATGAGAAAACCTAATACTTCTTTTGAGAGCTGGAAAACCTGTGAATCTCCATGAAAAAACTGAAACATTAGTGAGAACTTTACCACTTATTTGACATGTGTTAAAATCAAAATTGATTGAAAGCAATAGTGACACACTTTCTCTTAAAAGAAACTATTTGTTATAATCTATTTCGTCTAAATACGCGTGATAGCAGAAGGTGAATTGTAAATCAAATCTAATGGAAACTTTGGAAGTGAATATTACTATACATTTTTACAGGCGTTAAAGTAAATAAGATTTGGTTTTGTAAATCTGTGCTGGGAGATAGCACCATATTGGTCTCAAAATAAAAATTGCTGTGAGATGTTTGTAACATCGTCATAGTCAGTGAAAGTATACTTATTGGTTTTACTTTTTAATGTTACCCAACAAATAAGCATCAACAGATTTAAGAAAGTCGTGAAATTTTACGGATTTATATTCCGATATGTTGGGTCTGATTATGACGTTTAAATGATTCTAGTTTAAAGATACATAAAACGATTTTGTTTTCTTTGAAACAGTGCAGTTATATTGTAGTGGAAAGGTGTGTCTTACGCAATCAAACTGTTGAAATATTTGAACGGTCGACTGTGAACGTTCTTGCGAGAGCACCTGCCGAACTGTCAGCTGATTTATGCGTGGAGAGTGCCTGAGGGCATTTTGTGTCCACCCATTTAGCGAGCCGGTTATTAAGACGCCCGCGTCCAACCTGCGCGTCTTCACATCAGACAGCAGCGCACGTATTCCGGTGCTGTCCCCGCCATGATTTATATTAATGTGACCCAGCAAAATGGGAATTGCATGACTTACATCTCAAGGAGTATTGTGGCCCCAGCGCCGTACTATCTCGCTTCCTTACTTGAATAAACATTTCGTCTTACGACCTACCGGCTTCTCTACTCAATAACAACAGAGCAATGAACGTTTTACAACAGTCTTCGCTCGCTCCAAATTCGTTGGCGTTAAACATTTACAAGGAACAAGGTAATTATATTCCTAACAACGTCACTGCACTATCTTCAATATAAATAATGTCCTATAAATCTTTAAGAACACGTCATTGTTTCAGGAGAGTCTTTCGTCATAATTACGCTACGTGAGACTGTCTAATCTTTATATATAAATATGAATGTTTGTTTGTTTGTTTGTTCTTCATACAAATCCACAGTTTTCATCCGATCTCGATGAAACTTTGCACACTTATCCTTTCAAACAAGGAGAAAAATACTGTCTTCATTTGGTTGAAAAATTATCTGTATAAATAACACATGTTGTCTCATAACTTCGAAATACGGCGATAGACAGACACGTTGCATATGAACGTCTCCGTACAGTGTTTCCGTGTAGTGGACTGGCAGCTCAGTGGTTAAAGCGCTTGCTTACGAACGTTGTGGTCTCCGGTTCAAATCTCCGTGGAGGCTAAGATTTTTAAAAATTGTTTTTCATCGTAAGAGTCAGGTCTGTGCCGTAGGTTATTCGGATTGAATGTTAAACTGTAGATATTAGAAAGTTAGGGGTACAATGCGAGGCAAATCGTAGGTAGTCTTGCAATGTTGTAGGTGTACACTTTTTTACGTTATAATGATCCCTCAGGTGGTGTTCGCAGTCAGTGTGTGAGTGTGAACCACAGTAATATTATTATAAATACGGATGTAAGTCTCCGTCTTTTTATTACGTTTTGACGATTAAATGGCTATATCGTTGTGATGGAATTTTATAAGGAAATCTGTATGAAGGGCACAGGATATTTTTTCCAGTATGATTAACAGTTGTAGTCACGAAATTTTGAGACCTTATCGAATGGTGACAGAAATATGTTGGACATTGATTCTCTTCAAGACACAGGTTCGACGGTACAATGATATAGTGTTAGCTTTCCTGTCATATTATTCCAACTCGATATTGTTTGGGACCAATCCTTCGTTACCAATAACTTTTTATATTTAATTCTGGCAAAAAAATTCTTAATCCACGCATACGAAGTCGCGGGTACGAGCTAGTTCTCTCTATATGTATTGTGGTCTCAATTTAACCATCGCTTTCTAATATTAACACATTTTATTCTGATTCAAAAGTGATAACATTATCGTACGCAAAAGTTCAACGAAAGAAAAAAATAAGACTAATCATTCGCTATTTCTGAGCGAAAATAATAATAATAATAATAGAATTACCATGGATCAATTATTAGAATTAAAATTGATTCAGTAGTAGAAAACCTCGTAATGATGAACGTTTAATTTATGATAAGTACGAATCACTGTTTTAGTAATATATCCCGTTATAAGTGTAATTTTATAGTGATTGGCACATTTACTTTAGAATGATCTGATGACGTTCTGCTAGTTATAAGAGTGTAAGCAGAGGAACGAGCCGCTAAAATATTATATCTAGCTATAAAAAGACACCTTTCGCGTACTTAATTCTAGCAAGAAAAGATAAACATTAAAGTCGACAATACTGAATATGCCCTGGAATACGCTGCGAAATACAATATCAATAATTAACTAGTTAATATGATCAATTACATATTTTAAAAATTCCAGTTGAACTAAATCAACCCAAACTAATCAGGTAATGTTCGTATTCCAATCCTTTCTTCTTTACTGGTTCCTACGTTACAAATCCTAAATAATTTGATAGGTTTCCGGTGCTGCATAAAGAAAGTAAGAATTTGAAGTACAATTTCCAGCGAGTGCTGAAATAATAGATCATCATGCTTGATTGATCTTCAACTAAATATCAATTAACGAAGAACAGCAATCCATCAGAGTATTACTAAAATGGTAATGATCTGTATCAATGTATGATTTATTTTACAAGTGTAAATGCTTTCGGATAGAACGCTGAAAAGCTTATTAAAGTTAATGAGAGTTTGCGAGAAGGAGGTGACTACAATGTGACACGATGTGGCTTTCTTGTATTTGAAGGGATACAGAATGCTCCGAGTAGCATTATAAACTACGAGAGACGGTTCACAGAGATTAACTGAGATTGTCAGCTGTAATTAATGATGACATTACTACGTGTTTGAAGTGTGACAGCGCCTTAGGTCTGCCGGAAGGAGAGATGGATAGCGTGCGAGATGCAAGAAGTGCTTAGCACCCTTATGCACCGACGCTAGCGCAAAACCTCAAGCTCCAACTTATCTCAACAAATCTTAAAAGGAAAGGGTCTACTGAGAGTAGCAATGAAAAAATTTGGGAATGTATTTCCCACACCGTTTAACGTTTTGTTCAACAGTAAAGGAGCAACAGCATTTAATTCAACGGTTGTGAAGTAAATTCTCCTCCGAATAGAAAGTAATCTTCCTGTTTCTAGAGATTTTGCTGTATCCTGGCCTCTCATATTCGTTATATACTTATAATTTATTAGTTCCTGCTCTCTGTTGTAAGAAAATTTAGGGTATGTTTAATACGCATCGGTTTTGTTTCTATATTCGAGTCAAAATTATATATGCTGCAAGAGACATTTCTGAGAAATAAGTTTTGTGAACGCCATTCCGTGGAAGAGACCAATATTAAAATCCACTTAGTGATGTGAAGGTTGTCATGTCATTATTTAAACATACTTCTTTGTCTTCCGCTGTTTTCTGTCTTATAATATTTCTACGAACTATAAAGATATTTACAATATTTATTGTATGATGATTTTTCACGTTGTAGGTTGGATCATAAGAAAATAAAAATCAAACACTAATTTATAATTATTTTTGGTCATATACATATCGGACCTCAAGAGTCTTAACTTCAGTGTTGTTTGAGAAAGGGTATTCAAATAACCAAATTCTACAAGGTTGGTCTCATAATTTCGTGGACTGTCCAGGAAAACTGAATCGTATAACCTCGCGACAACTTTATATAATTCTTTCATCGTTTTTCGAACATCGTCATTAATTACAGCATTCTGGAATGAAACATTGGTAAGCATGGGGGATGAGTGGTAGTGCACTGACCTTACATTAGGAAAGACGTGAGTTCGAATCACCGTCCGGCCAACCACATTTCAGTTTTCCTTGGTTTGCTCCGAAATAGCAACTGCCAAATTCCTTCCCGTTCCTTTCCCTAAATACTTTCCCACTTCTAATAGGCTCGAAATCCACTGGGTGTATAGCCATAAGTAAAAATGTCTATAGTTTTTTTTTTTAGAAATGTTAAAAGTGGATCAGGAGAGCATTTAATGCTATAAGATCGTGGTGTGATTAAATATATATGTAAGAAAGAGATGGCGGCAACACCATGGGAGTATACCCCAGCCTTCAGCGCAGTGAATAAGGGGTCTTCTCAATTTAAACAGGAGAGAACCAGCTCTGAAGATGATCCCTGCGAAGAGGGTCAATGAACACAATCGGTCAGTGTACAAGAGCTAGTGATGACAGAAAGAAGGTTAACAGTTCGGCAGAGTGAGAATATATTAGGTCTTCGAAGAGCAACAGTAGGCCGCATTCTGTCAGAGTAGTTGGACCTGAGAAAGGTTTCCGCTCGTTAGATGACGAAAGTATCGACAGCAGATCAAAAGAGAGTGAGGAAGCATTTGTCTGAGGCAAAATCCTACCATCTTGTAGACAATCCAGTAGATTTTACTCAACAATTTCTATGAGTCAGGGCCAATTATATTACTACGAGTATTAAATTAAAATAATACTCTATGTAGTGGAAACATTCTAGTTATCTCGTTCCCAAAGAAGGCCAATGCTGTTCCTTTTGCAGGGAAATTGACGGCGTCTGCTTCTGTGAATCTGGGGCTATGCTGTTTCTGTATGCCTCTCCTGAGAAAGGGTAAAACCATCATGGGTCATATTTTGATAACCTTCTGAAGCAACTAACAGCAGCCGTATAGGAAAAAAGAAGAGAAGTATTTTCAAGAATACTGTTGCAGTCACAAGCCCCAACGCCGTGGCTGTAGTTCATGAGATTTGTACCATAGCCCGCTTATCTGTTTCTCCTGTTTTCACACCTTAAAGACTTTCTTTTCTGGCGTCCGATTCAAGTAAGATTATGATGTAATATGTGCTGGCACCTAATTTAAAAGTATCATTGGCATGAAAGCACTGGAACGTCGTTGAAAAAAATATCACTAATTTTGTTTCACTTATCAGTGTCATGTTACCAAATTATGGGATAACACTCATATTCTATCGCTGTGTGGACCATACTCACATAGCTTTCATTATGTTTTACTCAACAATTAAACTGTGTTATGGAGTTTTATTTGCAGTTGTTTTAGTCCATTGCCATTTGACAGCATCAATATAACTATTTCACACAATGAAGGCTGTGTCTTTGATAGAGTCACGAAACAATTGGTCATCATTTCTACTAGGGAAATAACACAGCTTCAGCTGAAGATGATCATAGAAAAGATTAGTAAATGGAAAATTTTATGGATGAAATGTTATTTAAACACAGAGGGTCCCAACTGATGTTACAGTGGGCTGCATGGTACGTCGCACAGGCTTAAGACAGTACAAGTTCTAACCGCAATTTCTAACAACTGTGCACCAAAAACTAAATACGGATACCTTTATCGGATACGGATACTTTCTTGATACAGTTCTTCAGGTACATAAAATTGGAGTTAACACGCATTAATTAAACTGTCAGCCCACTTACTAAGAGTATCCTGGCGTTTTATACAAACGTGATAACCCACATTTAAAGTAAACATATTAATAGGAACTTTGATCGACAATATTTATGTACATGTGACTTGGACTGAGGTCGTCGTATCAACAACAAAAAAATTAGTAGGTTATTTATAATATTCTGTCACGTTTTGGTCTACTTACAGATGTGACGTTTTTCCCACCTCCAAGAGGGAAAAACCACATTTTGTCAGTAAAAGTCCATTTCTGTTACGCATAACACAATGCGGTTTCTATTGTGCAAAACGTGTATCCAATAAGATCCCTAAATTTTTATTTCGTACTGGAACCGTATATAATACTTAAAAAATCTCAGAAGTTCTGTCCTCGCGTGCAAGGTTCTTTGGTTCGAGTGCATCAGCAAGCATGGGAGATTTGAATTAAGTTGTGTGTTTGTGTTGGCTCACTCGTAATAGTAATTACACAGTACAAAACCATCAACTGGGATAAAGGATTTCCTTTAGGTAATAAACAGACAATATACAAAGTACATCTAACATCCATCGTTACGTAGATTTCAAAAAATTATGTAATGAAGAAAAGATAATTTAAAAAATTTCAGGGCTGTGAAATGAAATTTCTGAGATCAGATGTACAATATACGATAAATGACATAAATCAGAAACTAAGATATTAATGTAGATCCGATATTCGAAGAAAGACTGAGAAATCTAGTTTGAGCATGTGAAAAGGATGCAGAAGTCTAGAATGTCAGGAAATATCTAGATAGAAATTTGCTGGGAAACAGACCAATTATACGTCATAGTAAAAGTGGTGGAGCATATCACAGACGATTTTCATAGCAAATATGAAGACAGAAATATTGGAAGGTTACGAAGGTCAACCGTCATTTCTAATCCATACTTATAATAAAACTGTAGCCAGAAAGAAATCGGTAAATTAGAGATACTTTTAAAAAAATGAGTTGGGATACTGTTAATAAGCAACAGAGAGTGAATCTACTTTATTTTTTTAATAATTGTATTTGTCCGTCTGCGTTTGTATGAACGGGATTCACGCAAAAACCACTGGTCGGGTTTTAACGTGGTTTCGTTTAATGTGCAGCCGATGGTCTCGCGAGGTTTCATTTTGATGTAACGACGAAAAAATAAGAAATTAAAAATACTAGTGTCAATGTTTCGTTGAACACGATACAGCGAATACTACTGGTCAGATTTTTATGACGTTTCGTTTGGTGTATAGCCCATTGACTTGAAGATAAAATAGGCTATGTGTTATTTTGATGTGATGTCCAAAAAGTGATAAATTAAAAAAACACAGTGTCAATTTTTGGTTGAATTTGATTCACACAACTACTAGTGGTTGTATAATGATGGGGTTTCCATTAGTTCTACAGCCCTTTGTCCAACGGATAATAATCTGCTATGTTTTTATTTGATGTGACATCGCCAAGTGATAGTTTTAAGTTAGTTCTTTGTTCAACACAATATACGTAAAAACTACTGGTCGCATTTCAATGGGGTTTCGATTAACCTACAGCCCGTGGTGACGCGGTAAAATAGGGGGTGACTCATATTGATGCGATTTCGAAAAATTAAGAAATTTATCAAATTAATAGCATTTCTGGTTGAACGGGATTCGCAACAGACTACCGGTCGAATTTTGATGAGGTTTCAATTAATGTGGAGCCTATCTTCGCGTGGATTAAACAGTGTAGGTCCCATTTGTATACGATATCGAAAAGCTGATAAGATAATTTTACCATGAACGCGATTTACGAAAAATTAATAGACCGATTTTGAATAGGTTTTGATTAATGTATAACCCGTTATTCCACGAGCAATACTCTTAACGTCAGTAGAAGCCTCTTTTTTTTTTTACTTATTTCTTTACGCCTCGTCGACGGCTAAGGTCATTAGAGACGGGATGGGACTGGGGACAAGGAACGGGAAGGAATTCGGCCATGGCCTTTTTGAAGGAAGCATCCCGGCATTCGCCCGGAGTGATTTGGGGAAACCATTGAAAACCCAAATCTAGATGCCCGGACGGGGATTCGAACCCGCGTCCTCCCGAATGCGAGGCCAGAACGTCAACCGTTCACCCACCACACTCGGCGTAGAAGCCACGAAATTTCGTTTGACGTATACCCGCCAGTAAAAGTCGTATTGTCATAGCATAACAAGGAACATCTAGTTTAAATATAAGAGTGTTATAACCAAATAGGACAAGGTTACGTGTCATTTAGAATCTAATTATTTGCCAGCAAATCACTATTACTCCTAAGACTGATTTACATAGACAAAAAAAAATTAATTGCGCTGAGGTTGTATTGAATATTTTACTATCTGTTCTAAGGAAATCGAATATCATTTATGCATCACATATGAGAGGAATATTTCATAAGACGTTACGCATATACTTAACGACTGAATTGAAAGCGTCCATTTTTAGAATACGCAATTCGCAAAATCAATGATGAAGTATGTATCAAACTGCACTGTTTAAAAAATCTGTCTCCATCGGAATAAATTGTCATTTGCAAAATACTGGACACAATTTTCTGCAGATAGCAAGATCATATTCGACTAATGAGTCAGTTGTGTACTAACCTACTTATTATAAGAAGAGAAGTGACACTGATTGCAGTGCAAATGCATAGACAGCATTTAAACTTTAATTTATGAGTAGCCCAAGAATTATAATAGAAAAAAACAAACTGGAACAACATATAAGTATACAAAGTTATTTGGATAGAACAGTTGCCGTGAATATAATCACTCCAAATCAGTAATAGACGTTATGCAATAACAATATCTTACAACACAGTGGCAACACAAAGTAAAAACATATTTCAGAATACTTCGTTCCACTAATCACACGCCACGGACATAAAAATATAGAGGAACTACTCTTGTTATACCAAATATTATTCCGGAGGAACAATAGTATGGGAACCATAAGAAAGATGCTTCCAGAATTTTGATCACAGCTATGAGGAAGAAATGCGTTCCCCCAGGAGATCTATGTTCAATTTTATACGAATGATTACAGGAATGCCAGTTTGAACTGTGACAAAATCGTGATTTGTATCGAAGAAAATGTAAAGAAAGACAAAGAGATGAAGAGGAAAAGAATACGTGGTGTAAGGCATTCAACTGTGGCTAAACCACGTGCCACAAAGGGAAAATATACCCTCATCATCGTCAGCCATGATTCCAGATAGAACTTCAACAGCTAATACTGCCACAGACGATTTCTGCCATCTGACTCCATCGACCCTGCTTACGTCTTTGATCTAGTGGTCTAGCTCTTGGTCTCTGACCATCTCTTGGACCCCACTTTCAGTCCAACTTTCATCTTTTCTAGGAACAATATGGCTGACCCATTGCCACTTCAAGATTGCTATCTCTTCCAAAATGTCTGTTACCTTTGTAACTCAACTGATATCGTTTGACCTTTCCATAGCTCCGTGAGCTGTTTCATATTTCGATTTCATTAATTCATTGAGTATCCAGGTCTCACAGTCATGAGTCAGCACAGGAATAATGCTCTCGTCGTAGACTACCGTCTTCAGACTTGTGGATATATTTGATCCGAGGGGCATTAGAATGCTATCTTACCGTTTACATCCCAGCTTAATGTGACGTAAAATCTCTGTTCATACGTATCCTCACATATTTATATAAGCTGGCCCACATACACCTATCAGCCAGAACATTATGACCACCTACCTAATAGCCGGTACGTCCACCACTGGCACGGACAACAGCAGCGACACGTCTTGGCATGGAAGGAATGAGGCCTTGGTAGGTCGCTGAAGAGATTTGGCACCAAATCTGCAACCAAAAGTCACATAATTCCCATAAATTCCGGGGAGTGAGGCGATGATCTCTGACGCCACGTTCAATCACATCACAGATGTGTTCGATCGGGTTTAGATCTGGCGAGTTGGGGGGCCAGCATATCAATTGCAACTCGCCACTGTGTTCCTTGAACCACTCCATCACGCTCCTGGACTTGTGACATGGCGCATTATCTTGTTAAAATATGCCACTGCCGTTGGAAAACATGGTCGACATGAAGGGTGTACATGGTCTGCAACCTGAGTAAGATACTTATTCGCCGTCATGGTGCCTTGCACGAGCTCCACTGGACCCATGGATGACCAAGTGAATGTTCCCAAGAGCATAATTGAGCCGCCGCCAGCTTGTCTCCGCCCGCAGTACAGACTGCGGCACCTTGATGGGTTCTGGCGTTGGCTCGGGGTTAGCTGGTTCCAGTCCTTCCGGTGGAAGAAATTTCCTTCAACAGGACATGGCCAACTTGTAGGAGAGGTCTTGGTGCACAATTTTTAATCACCAGATTGTGCATCAAAGTCGTGGGTTGACTCCAAAACCTCTCCGCAGTGCGTATGGAGTGAGAACGTTCGACACTGTTGATGCTGATTCGTCATTGGGATAGGATCGACACGGTCATGGCGTTCGTAAGAAGACGAATCTCTGCCTAAAAATTTTGCAGCAGGTGAGTTAATTATGGATACTTATTTCTCAATAGCTCTGTATATTTTCCATCACGATTTGCATTTATCAGCAGCATATGCCGAATGACAGAATTTCAACGATGATTCTGGACAAGCATAGGAAATCTTTCATTATTGCATGAGCTGCTGAGGACCATGATGAAAATAATTTTTTCTTGCAGAAGTTTCATTATGCTGACTAACTATTTATCTGCATTGGCATGATTGTTGGAGAAAAACCCTAATTATTATACCGTCATTTGAGTTGGGATTCGGTGAATCGATTAATCACATTACAGGAAAGCAATGTTACTAGCTGCTACCAAAATGAGTTTACGGACTGTTTTCGGCATACTCGACGCCATACAGGGTTTCAAAATCTTGATATTAATTCTATGAAACTTGTAACCGATTTACGTACGGATTATATATCACTTTACCCTTAGTAGCAAAAGTGGCAGCATTTGGTGTTAGATGTTATTTGGACAAAGGATAGACAAAATCTAGTTCCTTCTGCAAATGGTCCATTGTCATTGGCTGAATCGACGGTATCGACGGGAGCATGAACTCGTTATGTCCTGTGCTGCGAAGCCTGAAAATTTCTATTTGTTACAATCTGTTTTTTTTTTTTTAGATCTAATAGATGAATAAATCATTTAGACCATTTAATCGGTCGATGATTCAATTAAATCATATAATTACGATTTGAGGATGGCTTAATCAGTCGGTGATTCAATTAAATGAACTGATTACGATTTGAGATTGAATAAATCAGTTTAATTAAGAAATCCTTTAGGTTAAATACCAGCAAGATGTTCGATTACACAATAATAGAATAACAATCTGATCTAACCGTTTTAATAATAGGTAATATTCTATCAAAAATCATACAATGGTAATTTAATCAAAGTATTAATCAAATACTAGCTGGTACCCACGACTTCGTTCGTGTTTGTAAAGAATTTGGATTGACAGCGATCGACATCTAACCACCATAGTACACGATGGGAAACTCGATGCTATTACCACACACAAACGCAAATCATCTGCGCTATGTAGTTAAGGCAGCAAAGTAAAATATATGGACACACATGTCTTTGGTCAAAATACGAAAATATCCTTGATCGGCCAATTTCAACCACCATATCTCCCACACTACCACAGTTACCGAAATTCGGCCAACGTTGTTATCGACGGGTGACTCTTTGCTACTACTATATACAAACACCAGTGATTTTCGCTAGATAGTTTTGGCTGAAAAGTGATACACCATGACACATACGTTTATGGTAGAAATATGAAAGTGCCGCAGGTCGACCACTTTCAACCACCATATCTCTCACACCCCATAGCTACCGACATCTAACCACCATAATACACGTTAGGAGACACGATACCACTACCACACACAAACACCGATGGTCTATGCTTTTTAGTTGTGGCAGCAGAGTGATATATACGCAGACACATGTCTTTGGTTGAAATACGGAAATATCCTTGATCGGCCTCTTTCAACCACCATATCTCCCACACTACCACAGTTACCGAAATTCGGCCAGCGTTGTTATCGACGGGTGACTCTGTGCTACTACCACATACAAACACCAGTGATCTGCGCTAGATAGTTTTGGCTGAAAAGTGATACACCATGACACATACGTTTTAGGTAGAAATATGAAAGTGCCGCAGGTCGATCAATTTCAACCACCATATCTCCCACACCCCCATAGCTACCGACATCTAACCACCAAAGTACACGATAGAAGACACGATATCACTACCATACGCAAACACCATTGGTCTATGCTATGTAGTTGTGGCAGCAGAGTGAAATATAGGGAGACACATGTCTTTGGTCGAAATACGAAAATGTCCTGCATCGACCACTTTTTACCACCATATCTCCCACAACCCCACAGCTATCGACATTCGGCCAACGTTGTGCACGAGAGGAAACTCCATGCTACTACCACACACAAATACCAGTGATCTGTGTTAGGTAGTTGTGGCTGAAAAGTGAAGTAAAGGAAAACACACGTCTATATATACTGTATATATATATATATTAGCGCCAAGAACATCAGAGTTCAAATAAGTTCTGTATACCATGTGGTCTGTCCCTGGCGATGTGAGGAGCGTGCCCGGCCGGTCCATCAAATTGTCACCACCTCGCAAGCTGTGGGCTGCTGCAGGTAGCCATGAGGGGGAGGAGGGAAAGGAGCAGGAAACAGGTGCAGACAGCAAGTCACAGCTTATCAACAATAGAAGAGGTATGCTTTCTATCCACCCTAACTGAGACTCGCAGACAAGAGTCTCGTGTCAACATAGTAATTAATATACCATTTTACTGACAAGGTTCACTGCCTGTCAACAATTCATTAATATAACTTACCAACAATAGGAGGCGGTCTGTTTGGTATTTGTCCCAAGAAAGAACGGACATAGTTAGGTTAGCAAAAATGCATCCATAAATACTGTCATCGGCTCCATGGGGGAGTCCCACTTGTACGCCGAATTGGGCTTGCCTAATTTGCATAACAATAGATGGCGTCCCTGAATGATTGACAACTCGCTAATCGATTTTTATAGCTCAAAATCCTATTATCTCCCTACTGTAGATCCCTCTAGTTTATACTGAATTTAAAGCAAACAATTACAGAAACTCGTTTATTGCCTAAATCAATGAACAGTCAACAGCACTTTGATGCGAGTCAAACAGCAGAGGTAGCATGATATGGCAGTAACATGTTCCTAGCCGTCACATCCTTCAGTCAACACACGTTGACTCTCGGTACGATTCAGTAACATCAGCAATTCTAGGCACTAACACAATTTGCAGTTTTAACATATAGATCTGCTGTTTTCTATACAGGAGAACAACTGAGCTGAGCTTCGCAAGCCTCTTTGATGGAGGAAACAGGCAGGCAATGGCACCGAAAAAGGTAATGGAGACTGTAGTAACTGATGAGAATGAAATCAGTACGTAATGAGCTAGCAATGTCACCATCCAATAGTGCTAACAAAGAGGTAAACAAAACTAATACGGTTATCAAGCTAATAATGTTCTCTGACTGCTCTTCCTCCACAACCTTGACAGACGACAGAAAAGTATCAATGTTCTGTTTTCATTCCGTTTTCTCATTTCTAACAAGGATTTGAGACATATAATCTCAAGAATATTTTGACGAATACCATACTTAGAGTAGGATAGTTAGCAGCAATATCAGACACTTTTTCCACTTGAATTTTATCCCTGACGAATATTGCTTATAACAATAATGTTCTTTGATGTATTACCACTTTATCACTGTGTTTTCTTGCCTTCGCCAAGAAATGTAGCAAACCTCTACTTATATCTGTACTCTCAATAAAAAATACTTCTCATTGTCATCCATCACGTCTTTTCTTCAGATTGGCCGCGCGCAGCCAGGACCTATAACAGGACCGGGTTCGTACCATGAGCTTATCGCAAAAGACGTACTGGTTACTGTTTTCCAAAACAGAAAAAACCTATGTGTTCCTCCTAAGCTTAGAATGGTTCAGAATTAGTAGTTTTTCGTCTAAATATCTTTTTTAATTCTGCTACATTTTTGTCAATTATTCTTAAAAATTAATTTTCTTGTGCTACATTCGAGTCGGAAAACCACTGAAGAATCTTTCTCTTTTTCAAAATATGCTGCTAACGATGCATTTCTGTTTCTGAGCGACAAGCACGAAATCACTATAGAATACCTATTTTCTTTAGTAGAGAAATTTTTAAATTTGGTACCAAGTATTTCTGCGGGACATCCGTTCCTCCCAATAGCATTGAGTGTTCAGTTTGGTACATTATACGTGACCTTCCACAGAAAAGCCCAAAATTACTTTGGGCTCTTTGTGAGGCTTTTAGAAACTAAACAGCAACGGAAATCCCAAATTCTTCATTCACTGGAATTTTTACGTGTCCTTTAACTTCAGTTAATCAACGTCCTTACGGATTTCACGTTCTTTTGGCAAATGGTTTCATTCTTCCTTAAGTTATGGCCAACATTTTCATTCTGCTTGTTTACCCCTAGGATGTTCCCCGTCTGTGGTGGATTTTGCATACTTCTACCGATACTTTCATAGTTATACATGATTACACATCTATTCCGCGATATATGATATTTGTTGCAATAAATTGTACTTATGTGTTATAAGCTTTCTTGTGTTTATAAAAGACCCTTTCTTTTTATATTCACATATTAAACATACGGTATTTTTGTGACAACATAAAAGTAGTACAGTTACAGTTGAGTTCTACATTTCGTCAGCTCTCATTCAACAGGATTGCTGCCTCCGCCGGTCCCTGACACCAATACAGCACCACTGCCGTTTCCCGTTGACCCAATTGCAGGGAGAAAATTGACACGTCTGCTTGTCTTGTTCACATTATTGTCTGTATTCTCCTTGATATCATTGTCCAATTTCTATACCGAAACGCTCGAATTAGTTGGCGTTTCCGCATCGATTCTAAATTTCTGAGTGAAAAATACTGGAAAAAGACTTTAAGGCCTCAAAAGTAACGACCTGTAGACAGGAAATTCAGTATCTAAACCTATTGTTGCTATGCCAGATTAAGTTTCTTTGTGAAAACATAAAAATTGTCACATTTTGCCTTATTCACATCTCACAACCCTTGAGATGGGATGATAGGATGTCGACACTTGACCGCTTCCATAGCATCGTTTCAGTGATGAGTGGAATCGACTAGAAACGATTATTTTGCCATTCACAGCACAGATAAGTAGAAGCTACTGTTTTCTACTTTTAATGCCACGAAAAAACCTTAGAAGTTTTAGTGCTGACTGAGAATTATTTAGTTTTCTTAATGTGTCTGGCAAAATAGAAAGACCGATCAAACAATGGTATGGGCATGAACGAAGAATGTTACTGCAAAATCTTATCTTATATATATATAAAATCTCATGTCACGATGTTTGGCCGAGATAACCTCCGAAACTACTTAACCGATTTTCATTAAATTTGGCTTACTGTGTGTAATTATGTCCAACTTAAACGATATGATAGTTTTCATCTCGATTTTTGGCCTCAATAATTTATTATTGCGAATTAAATGTTTACTTACAGTTTGTCATAGGACAATGGTTTGTAATTATCTGTAAGTTAAGCGGTCAGGTGGCTCAGTGGTTAAGGCGTCTGACTGGCGATCGAAGTGTCTGTGGTTCGAATCCCTGTCCCAGCGACGATTTCTAAAAGGCCCCAACCCGATCTTCACCTCTGGCACAGCCTGCTGTGCAATGTGAAGTACGCCAGAACGCTTCCGTGGTTCGGATTGCACGTTAAACTGTAGGTCACCTGTACCCGGTAGGAATGCCGGGCTAGGTTAAGGTGGCTACGACAAGGGTAGAATGAACAGCCCATTGAAACCCTGTCACCAGGTCATTACGACCCCACGGAATTATTATTATATTTGCAAGTTCCATAAGTTCTTAACAGATGGTGGTGTGTTAATTTATCGACACTGGGTTATCTAGGTTGGGTAACCATCAGTAGATTTCTTTATGCTACAGTCTATTCCAGGCCATATGTGTTTATGTTTACCGCATAACCGAGTTTCTTGAATTTTTCGTGTTTTACCTGTACTAATATTATAAACGCGAAAGAAACTCTGTCTGTCTGTTTGTTACGTTTCTTGGGCTAATCGGCTAATCCGACCGTGATGAAATTTGACAAGGAGATGCTATTTGGCATTAGGATGGGCATAGGATTCTTCTTTCTGTATAAATAATACATATTGTCATGCAATTTTGAAAAATTACAGTAATGGCGATAGACAGACGCATTGGATCTGTAAGTCTCTGTAGTACCTTCCAGTATAGTGGTTTGGTAGCTCAGTGCCTAACACGCTTGTTTGATATTGTTTGGAACGTGGTCTGCGGTTCAAGACCTGGTGGAAGCAAAAACTTTTAAGAATAGTTTTTGATCGTATGAGCCACGCCTGGACGGTCAGTTGTTGGGATTCCAAGATAAACTGTAGATATCACAAATTTCGGGGAGCAATGCATGGCAATTGTATGCGGTCTAACAATGCTGCAGGTGTACACTATTTTACGCAATATTGATCACTCAGGCGTTGTTTCTCTTGCAGTCGGTGTGTGTGCGATCTGCACTATTAATATTAAAAATTCAGAAGTAGGTCTCTTTCTTTTTCTTACGTTTCGTCGACTAAATGGCTATACTGATATTGATGGAATTTGACAAGGAAATATTTTGTATCTGTAAGGACACAGGACATTTTTTTCGGTATGGATAACAGTTATAGTCACCTAATTTTGAGAACTCATCGAATGGTGACAGGACAGACGGATGCGTGTGTTAGTCTGTAATGCTACGTTGGTTGCTCAAGCTGTGCTTCTCGCACAGTCTGTTAGTTTTTTTTTTTTTTTATCTGCTTAACGTCTCTCTAACAGCGAGGTCTTTTAGAGACGGGAAAGGATGGGGGGTAAGGAATAGGAAGGAATTCAGCCATGGCCTTTTTAAGAAAGCATCCCGGCATTTGCCTGGAGTGATTTGGAAAACCATGGAAAACCCAAATTTAGAGTCTGTTAGTGTATGATTTGTTAGTAAATTTCGTTTAGAGACAAAATTTTATTATTTAGTATAGATGTCGATTTGCTCTGCACTGTACTATTACTTGTGTCTGCCCAAATGTTTCTGGCACCAGTTTATTTTGTCTTCTTCTTTGACATGCCTTGCGGGCGTAAATCTGGTGTAACTCTAGAAGAACACTTGCAGCTAAAGTAATTAGAACCCAAGAATCTGATGCCACGCTGAAGAAAGAAGAAAAGACCTGGCTGAAATAAAGATGCCCACAGTTAAACCTCCCCCCTCCCCCACATCCCTGCACCTTCATTGGTTTTTTTTGTTTTTAAATAAGTTGGAAATTGATTCTATTCATGAGACAGGTTCGACAGTAGAAAGATATAATGATGGCTTTCCTGTCATATTATGCCGACCCGGTGTTATTTTGGAGGACAAATCTTACGTTACCAAGAGCTTTCTATATCCAATTTTGGCAATGAAATTCTTAATCCACGTGTACGAAGTCGCGGGTAGCAGCTACTAACTATAAAACCATAAAATTACAGGGTAATTACGAATGAAATGCGAGGCCGTGATTGAAAGACGTTGTACTGGAACAAAATTGATGAGCAAGTGAAGTACAGGTGGTGAAGCCAATTTGTCCAATGATTGGAACGGTTGTTTCGGTAGAACTTACCTCCGATCAGACATCATAGTAATCAACACTTTTCTTCAAATATACTAAACTAACACACGAGTAAGGCAGGTAATATACCGAAGCTTTACTAGAACGTTCTCTGCAAAAACATAAACGATTTATCACATTTGACAACCGACAAACCGTTTCTCAGTAGATAAGCTTCTCCTCCTTTCTTCTAAAATACTACGAGTATAGTTAGGGATAAAAACACAAATTTTTCACCTTTATTTTTAGCTTTATAAGGCATCAATTAAACATTTGATTTACTAGCATAAAGGACTCAAGCAACTGAAGGAATAATGAAAAGTGAGACTATTACAAAAAATAAAATAAAAAAATGGACCAACTATGATACACTAGAAGACGAGATGCCAGAATTATCAATATCTGAAGATAAAGCCTGAAATGGTTGGGATATAGCATGAGTTCCTTGACGATGTTTCTATAAGTAATTTAGCAACAAAGCAAAGATTTTAGAAATAAAGTTTTTGTAACAGGTTGGGAAAGAAATATAGCTTATTTAGAGAAACTAAGATGAAAAGAATATCAAGAAAATTATCTGAGTAGTTCGGATAAAATCCTATGACGAAATGCATTTCACTATACGAGTTGCATTAAATATGTACAAACTAACGGAATACATTTTTCCTGCTTCAGAAAAAAATCAGAAAAGTTCTATAATACATTTACAGTCACACAGACTTCATATCAGAAATAAGATTCTGTTACTGTCCGATCACTTCAGTCACTTCCCCGACTCATATTTCAAGCATTTCTGACGCCTTTGATCCATTGTTGACATACGATGCCATAAGGTACTTCAGAAACTCTAGGAGTCGCTGAGGTAAGGTACCCAGTTCCTTTAATCCGTGTATTTAATGTCATTGTTACTGCTCTTTCTTATGCTTAACCTTTGAAACACCATCATCAATGTCGTATCCTTTCACCCCACACGCATCGTGTACAAGTTGGAGCTATAGGCAAGATCTTTAGCACACAATACGGTGATTCAAATGTGTGCTGACCAACTACTCAATCGTGAAATTATTCCGTACATGGAGTTCGAACCAGAAGACTCTGAGTTGAGAGCCAAGCACGATTATTGAATCTTATTAACCTCGGCTTAGAGGTGGGAACTCCTTTATTAAATTCAAAGAAAACACTATGTCGGGAGAAGTGGCATTTTCTACATTATGATCCATCGCTTTTATCTCACAAATTGCACGATTTTTATTCGGATATGAAAACTGCAATATGAATTCCCGAGAATAGAATTTCCACACATTATGGGAAATGAAAAAAAGTATACAAAAGTTTCAAAACCGGAGTGTTGCTATGATAAGAAATAAATGTACGAACTTATGGATGAAGCTAAAACAGCGCTCAAACATAATTTAAGTGGTTTCCACGTAATATTTCACTGATAATGGAAGTAAGAATCGTAATATAATTGCACTTCAATAAGCAGTAATGTCTATGAGACCTTCAAGGAACAAGACAGTGCATGTGGGTGTGCCTGGCACTCGGAACGACGTGGGTTCAAATACCCTTCCGGCAATCCAGGTTTCGCTTTTCCATGATTTCCCGAAATCACTCCAGGCGAATGCATGTTTCCATTAAAAGGCCATAGCCGTTCCTTATTTGCAATTCTCTACCGCTTCTAATGACCTCGGCGAGGAGTAAAGCAATAAGTAAGAAAAAACGAGCTATCGACGGAGCACTCTGCCCCGATGGTCAAGCCAGGACTTGAGGATGGTGGTAGATCATGCTTTCGGAAGCTTGTCTTTCCACAACATTAACCTGCAGGGAACTAGCAGAAAATACTTTTCACCTGTATGTGTTTTGCCAAAATGTTCACACACATTGGAAAATTAGATAATCGATTATTAATAATGTTCCTAGATTCATAATACCACTGCAAAATTGGTGATCTACAGATTATTGTTGTGCTTTAGAAAGTTCCAGTTAATCCTAAGCAAAATACTTGAATAAAGCCTTAAATTATTATTTCGATACCAATATATATATATACATAAAACGTAAATTATTGTAAATATTTCCAGAACACTCGACATGTAAGGAACAACACTGCAGTTTTTTTAAGTTCCTTAAGGTCAACATAATACTTCAAAATCAATGTCTCGGAAGAACTTACCTCCTGTTTTAGAAGTTCGTCTGGGCTTCCAGTTCACTAAACGAGTACCCGTAAGCTAGAGGTGAAGCAGGTGGATCTGCTTGAATAATACGTTTCATTAATAATAAACGAAGAGAAGCTGTAGTATAATACACGATAGCTAAGATGGATGAAGACGAAACGCCGCGAAAAACAACTGAGCTGAACAAGCTGGGATTTGTGTATCGATCTCTACGGAGTACTTGCACTTACCCTTGGCGTGGGGTGGACGTTATTTACACGGCATGTATTGATTGTCTTCAGTAAGATGCGGCGTTGCATGCCGTCCAATCCGGCCCCTCCAACAAATAACACTAGTGACGATCCCCATGACCTACAGGAGTTGCACGGCTCCTGCACAGATGCGAGGCTCACTAAATCGCGTGTCTAACAGCTATTCCTCTGCTCTCTCGCAGTTTATTTAGCGCTGTTCCTCCCACGAATTTCTCCAGTTATTAATGCAGAGGCTATTTAGCAGACGCCTGATGCGGCACAATCGTTCGCTACGTCTTTTTGTGGGAACCAACAGAATCGTTACAATCATCCATGGCAGGATGTTCCAGCTGTTTCTGTTAAATCAAGCGTAAAGATTTTTCTTTATTCTTCACATTTTCCTATTATATCTAGATTATTCCGTCTATTCCTGTGTCGTCCTACAATACTTTGGCCAAACGATTTGCGGATATAATATTTACATATATTCATATAACACTTCGTTTCAGGTTCATATTGTATTATTGGTATCGACATTAAAATTTTGGCATTATTAAGTTCCTTACTTCATTATATTGAGTTAATTTAATAGATGCGGCCATCATTTTGAAGTTTTCTACAGGCTGTTGAATATCAAATTCATTAAAACGTTGTATGTTGCAGTTAAGATCTTTAAACTTCTTACCAGATCTAAGTTTTGTGGTTTATTGAAATTTTTGCACCAGCAAACATTCTCTCAAGAAACTTTTGTTTAACTATGGTAGCTGAAAATTATATAAAAAGGAAATTTTTGGTAGCGGGTATATAGCTTTTTCTAAATTATGTTCATTATTAACAACAATTATTATATTACCTGCAACAAGTTTTGTCAATACGCTATGGAGTCTTGGTTTCTTATCTATAATCATTTAGTTTATCTGTTTTAGAAAGTACGGCTGATGAACACTTCCCTACTTACATCTAAATCAATGTTGTTTCCCCCTCCCATCTATGTTATGTGCAACTGTTATATATAACCGTCCATAAAAATAATTTTATATCAAATATCTGGAAAAGTTTCCTTTCTGTGGTATTTCTGAATGACTGTCTGTTTCAGAATATTGAATAAAGTCGATAATAACGATGTATGTTTCTTTGTTCCACGCAGTTATTTGTTTTATAGTAAACAGATTAACTGTACACCTCCTTCAGTTTCCTAATCCTGCTTTTTCTTCCACTATGACAGCCTATCAACGCGTACTCTCGAACAACAGCAGGCTGAGAAGAGCAGTGCTTGGATGGTTATGTCGTTCAGGAGAATCGTGTTTCAAGCTTCCGATCAGATATCAGACTCAGATCTATTCTGTTTTCGTTAGTAGATACATAAAAATGCCTAGATGTCTGTTAGAAACGCGACAAGAAAGATTCATCCCTTAGAAAGAACGTTTAAAAGGTAGATCCAGTTCTTAGAGACTCCGTGTCTTTGATTTTTAAAACCAGAAAATCCAAAGACACAATTCACTTAAACTTTGGATTTGATTAAATCAATAGTTTAAATCGATTTTACCAACTTAGAGAAAAAAATATTCATTGCTCGCTAACATCATCTAAACGAAGCCTTCCTTACTGGGAATAAAACTCTGTAATGTTGAGGCGCCGGGAATTTCTATTAAATTTACCCTCGGTATTCTTAGTGGGAAAATGTCTTCCAAAAACACGACTGCCATACTCGTATATACTGTACTTTAATTTTTCATGACATCAACCTAACTACTTCAATTTTAGACGCCTTATACTTCACAGTTTTAACCGCGTCTTTAAGTGCAAAGTTCTTTTTTTTTACGTTCTTTAAATGTAGTGAAATCGTTTCAATGCATTTAAATTTTTATTAAGTGAATGGGAACATATTTGTCTTATTAAATTAGCTATTATTGTACTACGATACATGATGCTGTTACATGTTATGATTAATTAATATCAAATATATCATTAAATGTATGTTTCTTGAAAGCGAGAATGCAAAACGATTTTTAAATAATAGGGTACTTGCCCTTTTTTTAAAGTAATCAGTATTGTATACATATTGTACGTCTAACAAAAAAAATGTTACTTTTGGAAAATTTCACTGAAAATGCATTTTTTATTTTTTTATATTAATTTGTCTATTGGCGCCAAAACCCTGACATTTCGTCTCATGTGACGTCAGTCCTTCGTACGTGCGGTAGGTTATGTTGTTGATAAAATGAGTTCTACAGTTTAAAGTGGTGTGTAGTGCGTCAGTGTGTAAACACGTCAATTGAAACTCCAAACAAGTTGTTTATTCACGCCGCAAACAAGCAAAACATGTTGAAAAAGTAGCACCACGGGTCCCAGCAAATTCATCTACAAAAACGCCAATAATTTTTGTGACGATCAATTATATGTAATTTTTCATTTAACATTTCATCACATTTAATAAACTGCGTATGTTAATATTTTTCTGTGATAAACTTAAGGGTATGTAGATAAATAAATTACGACTTTGGAGGTTAAGAACTGCGTACTCCTATAGATAAAAGTAGTCAGACAACATCTACACGACCTGCTTCATAATATAAATGCATAAAAAACATAACTCGTCTAGCAAATTAGTAATGCTCGTCAAAATATATCAGTAACTTTCGCATCGTACTGTTCATTAACAGCAATGTCTGCGATTGGTCACGAGGAATGCATGCCGCTAGCTTATTGTCTATTTATGTGCACAGTAAATAAGCAATATTTTGTACTTAACTACTACCTTTGCTACTATTGATTCCCTAAAATAAATTTCTGCTTATAATAACATCTCTTTAGGGTATAGCAATTTTTTAAATCTACCCAGTAAAGCCCAACATCAAAATGCAACCCTGAGAAAGATTTCATTCTTATATAACACCGCTTATTTATATGACAATAAGTACACTTTTCAGCACAAACTTGGACTTTAAAATGTTTTAATACGAATACTGTCATGGAAGTTTTGACGTTCTAAAATACTGCTGAACAGAAATCATTGTTTCATAAATAAACTTTCTCACCATCGTAAAATCAATTTTGGGAAAATTAGAGCTGTTTGATTTTTTAAATCCAGCTTCCATTTCAAATATCACTTGTATTATGAACTAAATTATGGAATGACGTAAAACCTCAAATAAACGATGCGGAGATTGCTTAAAACATGGTAAAAGAACTGACGTTTACCAAGGTCTGTCCTCACGCTCTTTGACTTTTGTTTCACATTACATGACTAAAAGCTGAGTTTACACCTTTTTATTCCTATTAAAATATCACATTTTCTTTTATATTTCTTTTATTCGACAAATAAAGTAGATTTCCGTTAGCCTTTCAACTTACTTTACCATTGTTAATTAAATTTCCATAATTTTCTTTCTAGAGTCAAATATCCTATTACTGTGTTTATACAGAACAGGCCATTGCATTTTATGTCGAAGAGAGAGGAAAAAA
Source organism: Vandiemenella viatica (assembly GCA_031002005.1). NCBI lineage: Eukaryota > Metazoa > Arthropoda > Insecta > Orthoptera > Morabidae > Vandiemenella > Vandiemenella viatica. The sequence goes on along the minus strand of JARYHS010001814.1, from coordinate 18,849 downwards.
TGAATGCTATTTTGACTGCGAAGGAATTCTATTTTTTATGTAGCACATTGCACATACGCTCTTTCGGCCACCTATCTAGTAGACTGTCAGTCATTTGGTTTGCATTTTTTCCAGTAATGCAATATAACTATTCAAGAGTTGTAAAGTTCGTATCTGTGGCCGAGCGTGGTGGGTGAGTGATAACATTCTGGCCTCGCCTTCGGGAAGCCTCCACAATTCGTTGGGAGGACATGGGTTCAAATCCCCGTCCAGCCACCCAGATTTGAGTTTTCCATGGTATCCCAAATTCACTCTAGGTGAATGCCAGGATTGGTTCTTTCAAATAACTATGGCCGATTTCCTTTCTGTTTCTTGCCCCCACTCTTTTCCCTCCCCTGATGATCTCGAAGTTGATCAGGCGTAAAAAAAAAAAAAAAAAAAAAAAAAAAAAAAAAAAAAAAAAAAAAAACACTTCATTGGGGCAGCACTTTGAACTGAATCATATGTTTTAATACAGGAAAGACTATTAGAAGTTTTGTTTTCCACATGAATTCATAATTTCATTTAATCACCAAAGAAAATTATTTTTCTGCGACCCTTTAGCAGCTTCATCTACTAAACAAAGAAATGAATGTCCAAAGTAGACGTAGACTTACGGTAGTGTACGTTAATTACTCGATCAGGGACCTTACTTTAAACATAGAAGGTAATGACAAGACAGGGCGGCCTGGTAGCTCAAGCGGTAGAACGTCTGACTACTGCCCGGGTGACCGGAGATCGATCCCCGACGAAGGGATTTTTCCTCGAAGCTAAACGTCCGGAACGGCCCTCCTGGCCAACTCAGTCTTCTATCAAATGATTGCCCCGGGGGAAACTCCACAGGAAGGTAAAGAAAAAGGGCACGACCGTGTTGCTGACCACGGCACGTCCACTCTAGTGCCTAAGGTCAGGAAATAGGTATCCGGAGCTCTACCTCCGCTAATCCTACGGGAATACGGCTTGAAAGCTGTGAAAACCCACTGCCTTCACCAGACAACAACGGCTGATGATAGATTCAAGTTATGCAGTTCTAACTGCTTTTAAATACCAACGTAAGTGATACGAGTCTATGCAAACAATTTTTCTCCGTGGAAGATTATAATACTATCGACAGTTATAAGAAAATCTCACTGGTTTGTTTTCTTTTTTACTAGTGGGGGTGACGAGGGCACAGCAAGTACGGCAAGTCGACGTTGGGGTAATTAGAAGCGGGAGATAATGGGCGAGGGGGGAGAAGGAACACGACAGATTTTCGAAAATTGCACTTACTTGTTTCTTTTCGATAATGACGCCTGCGAAAAGTGTGAAATTTTATATTATACGACAGATTTTCTCCATTAAATTTTTTGAACGAACCATCTAACCATTCGCCAGGCGTAAAACCCGAAATCAGGATGGCTGGATGGAAATTTGAGGTCGCATCCTCCAGAATGCCAGGCTGGAACCGCTCGATCACCAGGCTCTGTGAAACCCGAAATCTGGATGACTGGATGGAAATTTGAGATCGCATCCTCCAGAATACCAGGCTGGAACCCCTCGATCACCAGGCTCTGTGAAACCCGAAATCTGGATGACTGGATGGAAATTTGAGATCGCATCCTCCAGAATGCCAGGCTGGAACCCCTCGATCACCAGGCTCTGTGAAACCCGAAATCTGGATGGCTGGATGGAAATTTGAGATCGCATCCTCCAGAATGCCAGGCTGGAACCGCTCGATCACCAGGCTCTGTGAAACCCGAAATCTGGATGGCTGGATGGAAATTTGAGGTCGCATTCTCCAGAATGCCAGGCTGGAACCACTCGATCACCAGGCTCTGTGAAACCTCATTGGGGTTTTTGCTTCTCGCCAGGCTTCCACAGCTACAGTAAATAGTGAAATAGAACACACAATCGTATTGTTCGTTTCTTTCTCTAGATCCTGGATAATAAGCGGAAGTGATAACACTTCAGTGTAATTTTATCAATGATAAAATTGGGTGAAGTGAAAACGTTTGCAGGTCCTTCTTATACAACTTCCATACGATTATAAAACGACGTTTTCAATTTAGATTACTCTATCCTTTCCCAAATATGGAATTCTTGTTGAAAATATTTCGAAAATGTCACCCTTTCTTTTTAAAGTGGTCATTGTTATTGGTGTCTCTAATTTTGGATCCTTTGTCTTCTTTCCTATGGTGTGGCGTGTAGTGCTCATCATAGACATCTGTTCACTACTCCAAATCGCCTTCATTACAGAAGGAAAACTAGTCGGGAAGGGTTCCTGCTGGCTAATATAAATTGCTTACGAGATTAACGCAGCGTTAATCTCGTAAGCAATTTATATTAGTATGACGCCTGCGAAAACAGAAAAATCGTTCCTGCTGGCTCACAGATATATTTAGATGAATATACACGCTCATAGCGTGAATTCCATGAATTTGAATTTCAGCACTCTATATTCATTTCTAAAGGCTGTAAAATGTGAATACTAATTCTGTGATACTTAATGCAACGGTCTCCATCACATGAGCATGACAAGTGATATCTGCGATGGAAAATCTCTTCTACAGCGTGCTGTAATTAGTTTGCTTCAAACCTAATGTTTGCATTTACCGTTTTGACGGCAAACATACTGAAAGACAAATTAAATTGATCGCGGTAAGATTCCAGCACAGTCTCAACTGATATGATTCTAATGTGATGGGTCACTTTCGTCTTAAACTTTGAATTGTAACACCCTTTCCCGCTGTCGGCATGTAAAGTTTTAGCTACATGACCACGACATAGCATACTACTAAAACCAACACCTAACCTGGTGTTGAAAAACCACGTTAATTTTGTATTTTATCTGTCCACTAAATTCTCAGTATTCATCAATGGCACCACATTTCACTTTGCGTATTCCAGGTATTCCAAAAATCCAAGTTGAACATCTATAAAGGACCCTATTTATCACCATACAGATATGAATTCAACAGTATGACAGCCGTATTGCTCAAAATGATGACATCCAAAAGGCCTCCCCCAATGATCAAAAATGTGTTGCGAGATTTTGATAGAATCATGTCAATGATAAATATAGTCCTACCTTAGAACAACTGTGACTTCTGATGGGGGCATACCGGTCTCAAGAGAAAGACAACAATTATTTAAGTTCTACGTTGCGGGCATCGGCATCAGTAGCGTAGGGGCTATAGTACTGGCTCCGCGTACCAAACGTCGCAGGTTCGAGTCCGGCCGAGGGCATGGGTGTTTAAGTGATGTGTGTGTTAATGCAGTTTCCGTCCTGTGGTGTTGATACTTAATAACAACATTTTCACTAGAGAAAATGATACGCTGGATGAGTCGTGATGTTCATATTGAGCTGGTTGTATGGTTTCAGTAGCCGAATGCCATTAAAAAAAAATATTCGGCGTTAAAATTTATTTCATATGAAAGAACAAGCTTAGAATATTGCAAACAGTCTAAAAAAAAAATGTCTCTATCGCACTTCAATTATTTCGATATTTTAGGTCTACTTTTACCTGAAAACATTTTTTTGCTTCAATTTTCAATCATTCTTCTTCAAGTGATACACATTCTGGCTAAACATGTTAATTTAACTTAAATGTACTCTGCCAATAGGTGATGCAAAAGACATATCTTGTCACTAATAAAACGTGAATAAAATTTCGAGAAGTACTTGGTGGTATTGTAGGAAGATACTCGTAACAATCACGAAAAAATAATTTATAAGATGTTGTCAGATTTATTACTTGTAAGACAGAAGTTGGTATGAGAGGAACTATTGGTTTAGGTGATTTACTTACCGCTCCGTATACAGTAATATTTTGCCGGTAAACAAACGATAGTTTTGAAATCATTGCGTCTTGAGCGGCGAAAACGTAGATTTTATAGATCACAAACCCAAGCGAGACATTAAACCATACTCATTAACACAGACGTTTGATTAATCCTTCAGATACCAGGCACTATCCAGGTTCCCAAATTATTTGGGCGTCTGGGCGGGTGGGAGCATAGGCAAGAGTATGAGTGGCTACCTATGAAACATCAACGACTGTTAGCAACCTAACGTTTCCAAACCCATCTATCACAATGTCACAGTTCACGAGTAGGAAACATATGGCAATAAACTCGTGCACAGAATAACTAACCGCTAACCAATACCTTAAACATGTATATGGAGAGAGAAAACGTCCTCTAAGTGGGAGTGGGGTAGGGGGTAGGGTTTTGTCCGACTCAACAGCGGTCACTTATCAGAACATCTACATCTACATCTACATATATACTCTGCAATTCACAAAATTGTGGGTGGCAGAGGGTGTTCAGCACCAAAGCTAATCTCTTTGTTGTGCATTCCAATCCCTAATGGTACGAGGTAAAAAAGAATTCATATAAGAATCATTGCGGCACCTTATTTCTCTAATCTTATCTATCCTGTCATTCCGGCTCAAATAGGTTGGTGGACGAAGTATTTCACTACACTCGTGAGTGAAAGTGGGAGCACGCATGTTTACCAATAAGTTTAAACGAAACGTGCGTCGTCTGTCTACCAGAGACTCCCAGCCTAGTCTACTAATCAGTTCTGTGACGCTTTCATAAGGACTGTAGCAAGCGGTCACGAATCGAGCGGCTCTTCTCTGTACTTTCTCTATACTTTCGATCAACCCCTTACGAAACGGATCCCAAATGGCACAACAATAGTCCACATATGGACGCACAAGAGATTTGTACGCTATCTCCTTTGTTTGTTCATTACAATTTTTCAATATTCGACCTATGAATCGCAGCCTAGAATTAGCTCTACCTACCAACGAATTAATGTGTAAGTCCCATTTCATGTTCCTTTGTACTGTTACTCCCAAATATTTCATAGAATCGACTATATCAATAACTGAATTGTTTAACTCGTGTTTCTGAACAATTTGATTCTTTTTGTTAGTTATGATCATTGTCTTGCACTTTTTACAATTTAGCGTAAGTTGCCACTCAGCGCACCATGCCAAAATAATATCCAGATCACGCTGAATTTCTAAGCAATCGGCCAAATTCCTTACTTCCCTATAAATAATCGCATCATCAGCAAACAATCTAAAAAGGCTTTTCACTTTGTCTCCGAGATCGTTTATAAAAATTAAAAAAAGAAGTGGTCCTATTACACTTCCTTGAGGTATCCCCGATGTAACATCTAGACTAGAAGAACTTTCTCCTTCAACGACGACATACTGCGACCGACCAGTTAGAAAATCCTTTATCCATTCACAAAGCTGATCCGATATACCGTACGCTCGTAGCTTCACTAAAAGGCGGTTGTGTGGCACAGAGTCAAAGGCTTTCTGAAAATCTAAAAAAATGGCATCTACTTGTGAACCTGCATCAATAACTTTCATTACGTCGTGTGTAAATAGGGCAAGCTGTGTTTCACATGATCTCTTCTTCCAAAATCCGTGTTGATTTGTTGTAAGCAAATTATTATAATCTAGAAAATTCATAATGTTCGAGCATATAATATGCTCCATAATTCTACTACAAACAGATGTTATAGATATTGGACGATAGTTTCCAGGATCACTTCGATCACCTTTCTTGAAAATCGGAGTTACTTGCGCGATTTTCCAGTCTGAAGGTACTTTTCGCTCTTCTAATGATTTACTGAATATAACAGACAGAAATGGGCCGATTTCCGCCGCATATTCTGAAAATATTCTTACTGGAATTCCATCTGGGCCCGGTGCTTTCCCCCACTTCAGGAGCTCTAATTGCTTTATGATACCTGCAGTATCTATCCGTAATGATTCCATCACCAACTCGACACGGCGTGGGAAAACGGGAACACTATCCTTATTTTCATCAGTAAATGAATTTTTGAATACAGTATTTAGTTCGTTAGCTTTATCGCGGCTTTCATTAACCTCTGAACTTTCACGAATTAGTGCTGGTATATTGCTATTGGTACAATTGACTTTTCGTACATACGACCAGAATTTCTTTGGGTTTTCTGTGAGACTCTTAGAGAGAGAGTTGCAATGAAAATCGTTGAAGGCCTCACGCATTACATTCTTAATACGGCCTCTTAACTCAGCTAAGGTTTCTAAATCACTGCGACACCCCTTCCTTCTTGAGCGTGCGTGTATCCTCCTTTGTTTTTTGAGTAATCTTTTGACTTCGCATGTGTACCACGGTGGATCATCCTCCCCATTTATTATCCGCTTCGGTATATGTATATCCATACCTTCCCTGACTATTCGTATAAATCGATGCCACATCTCTTCAACGGTGTCATTTTTTTACTTGAAATTATGGTAATTATTCCTCAGGTAGGTTCTAAAACACTCCTTAGAGGCCTTACTGAATTTGTATACAATCCGCCGTTTTCTCCTTTTTTGCTTGGTCATTAGTGTGATAGTTGCAATTACCGCTTTGTGATCGCTTATACCTGTGGTCGTTGAAATTTCGGTGAATAATTCTGGCCTGCTGGTAACCAGCAGATCTAAAATATTTTCGCTACCGTTATGACACCGCGTAGGTTCATTAACTAGCTGCTCGAGATGATTATTTGAGAACAATTCGAGAATTACTTCAGAAGCTGCCTTATCCCTGCTACCTGTAATGTGAACGTAATTACGCCAGTCAGTATAAGGCAGATTGAAGTCGCCTCCTAGAATCATAGCATGATCCTGAAAACGGCTAGCTATACTGTTCACATTATTTCTTAACTCCTCGGCGATAGCTATGTCGGAATCGGGTGGACGTTAGAAGGCGCCTATGCCGGTACATCAAACTTCAATTTTTTTTACGAATAATTTAGCATAACATTATTTTGTAAGTAATTACGTGATGACTTACATTTGTTATAGTTAAATCGTTTCATTACAAATAGTTAGGCTTACAATTGTGAGATTGAGTACTGAGTTGCTGTGAGTGCCACAAACTAAATTCTGAATTCTGTTATACTATCGTCTTCACGATAAACAGAAAGACTGAAAAACAATCGTTTGGAGAGTGCCAGGTAAACAGGTATGGTGGCTGGTATAGGAAGCGTTTTTTCATAAAACCAAAATGCATACTAAGTAATCCTTAGCGCCGTACAGATGTATATTCGTAAGAGTTTAATATGACGTCTTTGCATATCGCCGTGCTTATGTATGTGAAGGAAAAGGTAAGCCTATATTTGATTCTGTCATAAGACTTGATTGCCATCGGTAAAACATATTAGCTCATTCACCTCATTCTAAAATTTACGACGGACACAGATACCAAATGTATAGAGTTTAATTACTACGGTAGGACTGTCAAGTACACAGCAAACACAACGAAATTCACGGTACGTGATATTTTATACATGCTAACCCATACCTGTGTCTAAAGTCGGAAAAGTAAGTTTCTCCTGGTTCTAAAATTCAGTAGCAAAGATTTTGAGCTAACGTGTTGTGTGCAAAGTGGTCTGTGGTAGTGTGTTTGGCTGTATGATGATACTTGGATACATCTTAGAGGGTGTGTCTTTGTTTGTGAAATGACGTCAACGAGTTTTGAAGTATGCTGACGGATGTCTAAGTATTGTGTGCAGTAGTTATAATATACTGAGTATTCTGTAGTGTGTGTGCGTGTGTTTGTATATGTGTGTTTATGTGCGCGCGCGTTTGTATTTGTGTTTTGTGGTGAGGGTCTTTGTTTTGTTTTTTTTTTTTTAATTTGTTTCTGACGTCGAGCTCATTGGAGGCGGGATGGAACTGGGGTCAGGAACAGGAAAGAATTCGGCCATGGTCTTTTCAAAGAACTGTCCCGGTATTGGAATGGAGTGATCTGGGGAAACCATAAAAAACCCAAATCTGGTTGGCTGGACGGGGTTTCGGACCCGCGTCCTCCTGTATGCAAGGTCAGGTCGTTACCGCTTACTGGTCTTTGGTGGTTGCAACTTAGTCTGTATGGATGCATGCGCGTGCTATAGCGGTCTGTGTGTTGCTGAGGGCCTATGAGTGAATGACTGAGGTAGTGTCTGTTAGTGTGATGCCTAAATGAGGGAGATTCCGTGTGAGTGAGTAACGGAATGAGTGAGTGAGTGGCAGTGTGTGTTGGTGCGCGTATTGTGCATATATTGAAATGGTCTGGAGGTTGTTTGTATGAGTATGAGATGTTGGGTGCATTACCAGTGTGTGTTATGTTGGTTGGTGTCTGTCTGTGGGTTAGTTGTTGGATGTACACACTTTATCATTATACTTGGCCGCCGCTCGTCAGTATTGCGTCACTGTTTCCTGGGATGACATTGATAAGATAAGAGTGATAGAATTTTTCAGCGGCGGCCAAGAATGATAAAGTGTGTACCTTCGTATGTGCGTGGTTGCATTACACGTTGATAGATGGCTGTTTGTATGTGTGGTTATGTGTATTTGATCGTTAAAGCTGTCGACCTGTGAGGGTGGTATAATGTTTGTGGTGTTGTGTTCGTCTGTGTGATAATTTTTGGATGTATCTTAGTGGTCGTATCTTTGTTTATGAGATAGTTCAAATGAGTATTGAAGTATGCTGATGGATTGATGTGTGTGAAAGAGGTGTGGGCCTATTTGAGTGGGATAGTGTCTGCGGTTGTGAATTTGTCTATGGTTATGAGTCTGTGGTTGTGAGTTTGTCTATAGTTGTGAGTATGTCTGTGGTTGTGTGTTTGTCTCCTTGATTTATCGATGCATGTTAGTTTGCGCGATGATGTCGATGAGTCCTCAAATATGCTGATGGATGTCTGTGTGGAGTGAATGTAGTGTTGATGTCTTAACGTGTTTAGTTCGGTATGGGTGAGATGAATATGCTGCACGAATAACATGACCTTATCACGTTAGCAGACAGACTGAATATAGAGAACAATATAATAAAATAAGCTTATATTTGAATGGAAATTCTGTTGAAAGTCACATTTTTCTGCTACCTTTAGTGTACGACTTGTGCAACAGATATACCTTTCGGCTATTACATATGTGAAAGTACTTTGCAAATAAGGACATTATGCAGAAATTGTTTTATTTTTTTTGATTTTCTTCTTTTCTATGGACCACGTACCAATTTCAGTTCCTCTCCTGTTGTTTTTTCTTTCTTCCTTTCCAGTGCTCCTTCATTATTGCACTCTGTTTTCTCTTTCTCTCTTAGACAATTTTGCTCCAGTTGTCTTTTCGTCTCTACATTGAAATCCTGCCATATTCGAAATCTGCTTTAGAAAATTTTCTCTTTCCATAGCGTTCTGTTCATTGATATTATTTCGTTTCAAATCTTTCTTAACCTCTTGAATCCAGGTTATAGCTGACTTTTTTTCTCCCAAAAATGTTTGAATACCTTTTTCGTTAGCCTGGTGTCATCCACGCAATAGATGTGTCCAAAAAATAGCATTCTACTTTTTCTGATTGATTCTGTTATTTTTTCAATGTTATGATATATTCCCTCATTAGTTCTTAACTTCCATTGTACTGTATTTTCAGTGGACCCAAAATTATCCTTATAATTCTCCTTTCCAATACTTCAAGCTTATTTTTTTTCAACCTAATCTCTGGTTTTAATAGTTCATATTCCACTGCTGAATTTGGTTTGCATTACACTTTACTCACATACACGTTCCAAATTAGCACATCGGTTAGTTTTTGTATCGGAGTATGAGAATAGTCACGTTGCACCATTCAGATAACGTGCTAACAAAGTCGTTGTAGAACTTTATAATCTGAATGCTCCACGACTTCTTGGTGTTGATGGCGTTATGATGCTGGTCACTGCAGGCAGAGAGTCAATCGGGTCCTTTTACGCTGATTCACCAAGAAACACGCCACTAGCAGTGTCGATGATAAACCAACTGCGAGCAGTTTGGCATCACTGCTATATTTGATTTGTAAATAGACGAAAGCAGTAGCACTTCACTAGTTATTTCAGCAGACTGCACTAAGGACAGGGGCAATTGGTAATCGTTGTAGTAATACTGTTTATAGTAGCAATTAAGTAGTGAGGGCACCGCAAAAATCAATGGGGTCTGTCGAATCAGTGTGTGGTAATATGGGATTTTCTGAGTAATTTTTGTTTAGCATTCCCCACACAACCTTTTTTTTTCTGTCGTCAGTCTTTAGACTGGTTTGATTCAATCCTCCATCCCTTCCTATCCTGTGCTAACCTCTTCATTTCTACATACCCCTTACAACCCACGTCCTCAATTATCTGCTTCATATATTCTAATCTCTATCTTCCTCTACAGTTCTTACCTTCGACTGTTCCCTCCACTAACAAATTAACCAATCCAGCATGTCTCAAAATATGACCTACCAGCCTGTCTCTTCTTTCTGTAAGTTTCTTCCATAAACTTCTTTTCTCACCCATCATTTCCAAAACTCGTTCATTTCTTACTTTGTCTGTCCACCTAATTTACACTCCTTTTAATTACTTATAATCTTCATAATTTCATCAATTTTACCAATTTAATATTTGTACTTATTTTTTATTTGTTAAATAGGAAGTGAGTGCAAAGTGATGAGCTATTTTTATCACTAAGAAAGTCATAACGTGAAATATTTATTTAAATTAAACAGACGTCGGTGTATTTACAATTATTTTTAATACATAAATAATCAAGGGTTCAACCAAAATCAACACCGAGTCTTACAATACGAGCCATAAAACGTCAATACTAAACAAACAACAATGACATATTTACGTGAAATTTAAGCACAATGTCAAGATTGAATTTAGCTAACATGAAAAATTGCACATAGGAAGTTAACATTAAAAATCTAATAGTTTATAAAGCTGCTCACAGGTACAAACTTACTGAAACAAATATCTGCATTTTAATTCAACTTGGGTGCCATTAAGTCTTAGACTTAAACAAAATACTACTTTCTAATCGATAGGAAAATTATGACAGAGTCTTCCCGTATCGAATCAGGTTGCTCACGGCTATTAACACGCTCAGAACGGTTGTAGGAGAGGGATACTCTGCTCAGAGGCGTTGACGTGTCGAGCAACGTATACAATACACTGGAAAAATGTCTTTACCGTTTTGCAGCGGCGACGCCGTTGCGTCTGCACGTAAGGCTTCGTATCCACTTAAGCGCGCTCAGGTGAATGAGCCGCTCATTCTTTTGAGAGCACTCGTCTGAGCGTGCTCAAGAAAAAGGAAATTTTGGTCCAACGAGCCTGGTGCCAGTGCTCAGAAAATGCTCGGTTATTTTGACGTCACGTGTAGATTAGAGAAAGTTATCTTGAGCAAAAAAAATTTCTTAATAATTTAATTCGCGAATTGACTTTTGAAGGAGATAATGAGCTTTTTCAAAACTTTATGAGCATTTTAAAGATCGATTTCTAACATATGCTGTGTTTAGTTGAACCTCATATTAAATAGCACTGTACACATATGCTTGAAGAGATCCTACCAGGAAATAAATTAATGATAACTTTAAGATTCTTGCCTTCGGGAGATTCCTTTTTTTTTAATTTAATTTTAATTGCAATGGAGCACATGCTCCGGTGGCAATTTCCCTACACATACAACTTCCCCTTATCCTGCACCCACCTACATTTTCCCGATACAAATTTTTACATTAAATTGTTTTAACGTTATTGGTAAGTTATTCATCATTCCCCTTGATAACTCATTCCAATCCCTGACACCCTTACCCAAAAAAGAAAATCTTCCCACACCCTTGTGCCTGAAATCGAGTGCCAGCTTGTGGTCATGGTCATCTTTTCCCTTCCATGAACTACTTTTCATACCTACACCAATATCTTTCCATGCCCCATCGCCAGTATACGCCCTGTACACTCCCATGACCCTCCTCATTCTCCTCCTGTCTTGCAATGAATCCCATTCCAGATCGTTTATCATATCTGTCACTGATTGCATTCTGCGATAATTTCCAGAAACAAATCTAGCAACCCTTCTTTGCAACTTCTCCAACTCCTGTAATTGATTCTCAAAATGTGGGTCCCATACTACACTACCATATTCGAGCAATGGTCTGACCAAAGTTTTGTAACCCAATTCATTTACTTCTCTTGTGCATCCCCTCATCACTCTCTCCAAGAAGTACACGATTTTGAAACCTTTTGCTATCACCTGTCCAATGTGACCTGCAAAGTTAAGCTTGTTATCAAATGTAATTCCAAGATATTTACATTCCAAGTCTTCAGCAAGCAATTCCTTCCCCATCTTATATTCATAATTAACCTTTTGATTTTTATTTGTGTATCTAATTAGCTGACTCTTCTTTGCATTTATCTTTATCCCATGTTTACCAAACCAACTAGATATCCTGTCCAGATCACCTTGCAACTGTTTACACAGCATTATGTCATCTGCAAACAATCTGATTTCAGATAGTACACAATCAACACAATTATTCATTAGAATAATGAATAGCAATGGTCCCAATGCGATATCCTGCGGCACTCCCATTTTTACTTCCACTTCCTTTGATACCGCATTTCCTAACCTAACTTTCTGTTTTCTACCTTTTAAAAATTCTTCTACCCAGCAAATCACTTTCTCATCACTCCAATAATTTTTACCATATTTACTATCATTTTGTGGCTTACTCTGTCGAACGCCTTTGAAAGATCTAGTGCTACACTATCAATTTAGCCTCCCTTGTCCATTTTATCTGAAATATCTTGCATATATACCACCAACTGAGATTCGTATGAATATCCTTGCCTGAACCCATGTTGCCTACTTGAAAACCACTTACGTTCCTCACATACTTTTCTGATGTGGTTGCATATCACTCTTTCCATTAATTTACTTACCACTGAAGTCAAACTGATTGGCCTGTAATTTTCGACTCTATTTCTCACCCCTCCTTTATGTACCGGTACTACTATAGCTAGCACTTTTCCAGTCTTGTGGTAAGCAGCACGTATCCAGACTCAATTTAAATAATATTTCAAGATAAGGTACAATGTCACATCCGGCTATACAAACCTGCAGCATATTTGCAAAGTACCCTACAGCATCAGCCGTTTTGTACCTGTAGTCCATGATTATACTGTTCAGTCACTCCAAAATTATGTTTAGGTTGGTACCTAATTATTATTTTTATAGACTTTTACTACCAATGTATATTGAAATGTTGTTTTACATTTTTTTTTTTTTTTTTACGTCAGATTTCACTACATGTAACCTCTCATTTACTTCGTTTATAAATACTGTTCGCATGAGCTTTCCCGTAATAACTTCTCTGATGCATACCGATTAATTGTTGTCAAGCAAGTGTCGTTGTCCATCGCTCGCGCTCATTGTAAAAACCGCCAAACTAGCGTCCAAACTGAGCGCCGAACACACACTGGCTCGTTCTTTGAGCATTCTAAAATACCGACACTCGGTCGGCTTGCAGCGAATGACGGCGAGTGCGCTCATGCGTCCACACTTCATCGACTCGCTTCTCTGAGTGGCTCATTCGCCTGAGCGTGCTCAAGTGGATACGAGGCCTAAGGTAACGCACACGCTTCCTTCAGACAGCAGCAACAGCACCGCAAGCCCGGAGGTGGCACAAACAGTACTATTATGTCTGGTGGTAATCGAAACCACTCACACCTCAGTACGGTGATGGCGTGACCTCTCTATCAGAAAGTCACCGACGCAAGACCTACAGAAGATGTTCCTTTATCCCGAATCGTGTCGGAATCACCTCCAGCTTCGTCGAACTCCAATGCGTGGCCTCGTAAAGCCGCGTTCCCACGATGTCTTGTAACGAAGGCGGGACGGCACGGGACCTCATTAGCCGAAGTGTGGGACGAGCGCGCGCCGCAGGTTAGCCCTAGCTTAACTCGCCGCCACCTCCCCACCACGTTGACTAGTGTCATTTGGCACAGAGCACTTTACAGCAACAGAAGGGGTGCTCACCGCTGCTTAAACCGATGGCAACAGCGCTCCACTACGCACGCCTATGATGATTACCGACACAGAGTGGATAGCTGCGTCTCGTTCCCACTAGCAGAGGCGGCCCTGTTCCCATGGCGTGTTGTTGAGTATTCGTTCCGTCCCGCCTTCGGTATAAGAAGTCGTGGGAACGCGGCTTTAGATATGTGGACACGGAATATACCAAAAAGATAGTTATTATGTTGTAACAGAACTTTGATTCGATGTTTTTCAGGGGAGTTTAAAGTCACTTGATTCATGCTCAGATATGCCATAACTGCCTTGCCTCGGAAACGCCCGATCGTCTCCGGATTTTGACTCGGCTACCAAATTTTCTATTTGCGTGCGGGGATTTCTCCTACGACGGCAACAAAAGATCGTCCAACCAAATTGTTTGCTTGACTTGAGAAGGGTCGGTTAGGCTGCACCTGCTGGAGATAAGCTCGTCTTCCCACTCTATTGTGTGGACGTTGTCACTCAGCTTGGTATACAGGGGTCCCATACTACCGTTACAGATGGCCTCCCTCGAGACTTACGCAAAAATACCGTTCTGCATTACACATTCTCAATCAAAATATTCCAATTCTTTTGAAACATTAATTATTATTGCTATTTGAACATTGTACGAGTCTGACACAGCAGTCTCGTTACAAGTGGAAACAGGGGAAAGTGTATCCATCATCAGAAGACGTCGATGCTTAATAAGTCTTCAAGACCAACTGTCTTACTAGTGGTTCAACATATCCTCTATCTTGGAGGTAATTGACCATCCATCACTATCCTCCCCTGTGGTAGAAGGGTATAAAAATCAAGATTTCTCTCGTTTTAAAAAAAAAAAAAAAAAAAAAAAAAAAAAAAAAAAAAAAAAAAAAAAAAACCTATTTCGATGATCTCCAGGCACGTACAGTACACTACTGAGTTATTTCTTCAACGTGTCCTTATTCGATTGTAGCAGAACAGCAACTATAATTTTTGTACTCGATACCAGAAAAAATCGTAACAAATACAAATTATTTTATACACGGAAGGTAATATAGTGTCGCTATGAGAATGATCTAGGGAATGTTGTATACAAATGCTGTATTCTTACTGCAGTTTACTTGTGTTACGGTAAACTTGAAATAACTAATTATTTTTATACCACAGAAGCAATATGAATAATAATTGCAGTTTGTAGTACAACCACTGGAATACTCCTGTGATTTCATTGCTGTTCAGTTGAAAAAATGAACGCTGGAAGGAAAGGAGGAAGAAAATAGACAGGCCTCGAACAGAAGCCCACTATTACGTAATGTATGAAACCAAAGAGTGTCCATGGAGCTTATCCATTGGCTTATGCGTAAAAAATATCGGATGATTAGCGATGGGACGATAATTTGGAAAAACAGCAGTTATAATTGGCATAAATGGAGCAACGCATCGAGATAAATAACTATTACAATTATCGTTGTCAGTCTTGATACTATACAGATAAATAATGATAACTTAGAAGATAATGTGAACCACCATTTGGAGTCTAACTCTACATCTACATATATACTCTGCAATTCACAAAATTGTGGGTGGCAGAGGGTGCTCAGCACCAAAGCTAATCTCTTTGCTGTGCATTCCAATCCCTAATGGTACGAGGGAAAAAAGAATTCATATAAGAATCAGTCCGGCACCTTATTTCTCTAATTTTATCTTTCCTGTCCTTCCGACTCAAATAGGTTGGTGGAAGAAAGTATTTCACTACACTCATGAGTGAAAGTGGGAGTACGCATGTTTTCCAATAAGTTTAAACGAAACGTGTGTCGTCTATCTACCAGAGACTCCCAACCTAATCTACTAATCAGTTCTGTGACGCTTTCATAAGGACTGTAGCAAGCGGTCACGAATCGAGCGGCTCTTCTCTGTACTTTCTCTATACTTTCGATCAATCCCTTACGAAACGGGTCCCAAATGGCACAACAATAATCCAAATGTGGACGCACAAGAGATTTGTACGCTATCTCCTTTGTTTGTTCATTACAATTTTTCAAGATTCTACCTATGAATCGCAGCCTAGAATTTGCTCTACCTACTAACGAATTAATGTGTATGTCCCATTTCATGTTCCTTTGTACTGTTACTCCCAAATATTTAATAGAATCGACCATATCAATAACTGTATTGTTTAACTCGTATTTCTGAACAATCGGATTCTTTTTGTTAGTTATGCTCATTGTCTTGCACTTTTTACAGTTTAGAGTAAGTTGCCACTCAGCGCACCAAGCCAAAATAACATCCAGATCGCGCTGAATTTCTAAGCAATCGGCCAAAGTTCTTACTTCCCTATAAATAACCGCATCATCAGCAAACAATCTAAAAAGGCTTTTCACTTTGTCTCCGAGATCGTTTATAAAAATTAAGAAAAGAAGTGGTCCTATTACACTTCCTTGAGGTACACCCGATGTAACATCTAGATTAGAAGAACTTTCTCCTTCAACGACAACATACTGCGACCGACCAGTTAGAAAATCCTTTATCCATTCACAAAGCTGATCCGATATACCGTACGCTCGAAGCTTCGCTAAAAGGCGGTTGTGTGGCACAGAGTCAAAGGCTTTCTGGAAATCTAAAAAAATTGCATCTACTTGTGAACCTGTATCGATAACTTTCATTACGTCGTGTGTAAATAGGGCCAGCTGTGTTTCACATGATCTTTTCTTCCGAAATCCATGTTGATTTGTTGTAAGCAAATTATTATCATCTAGAAAATTCATAATGTTCGAGCATATAATATGCTCCATAAATCTACTACAAACAGATGTTATAGATATGGGACGATAGTTCCCAGGATCACTTCGATCACCTTTTTTGAAAATCGGAGTTACTTGCGCGATTTTCCAGTCTGAAGGTACTTTTCGCTCTTCTAATGATTTACTGAATATATCAGACAGAAATGGCCCGATTTCCGCCGCATACTCTGTAAATACTCTTACTGGAATTCCATCCGGGCCCGGTGCTTTCCCCCACTTCAGGAGCTCTAATTGCTTAATGATACCTGCAGTATCTATTCGTAATGATTCCATCACCGACTCGCCACGGCGTGGGAAGACGGGAATACTATCCTTATGTTCATTTGTAAATGAATTTTTGAATACAGTATTTAGTACGTTAGCTTTATCGCGGCTTTCATTAACCTCGGAACCTTCACGAATTAGTGCTGGAATATTGCTGTTGGTACAATTAACTTTTCGTACATACGACCAAAATTTCTTTGGGTTTTCTGTGAGACTCTTAGAGAGAGAGTTGGAGTGAAAATCGTTAAAGGCCTCTCGCATTACATTCTTAATACGTCCTCTTAAATCAGCTAAGGTTTCTAAATCGCTGCGACACCCCTTCGTTCTTGAGCGTGCGTGTATTTTCCTTTGTTTTTTTGAGTAATCTTTTGACTTCGCATGTGTACCACGGCTGGATCATTCTCCCCCTTTATTAGTCCGCTTTGGTATATGTATTTCCATGCCTTCCCTGACTATATGTATAAAACGATGCCACATCTCTTCAACGGTGTCCTTTGTTGACTTGAAGTTATGGTAATTATTCCTCAGGTAGGTTATAAAACACTCCTTTGAGGCCTTACTGAATCTGTATACAATCCGCCCTTTTTTCCTTTTTCGCTTGGTCATTAATTTGATAGTCGCAATTACCGCTTTGTAATCGCTTATTCCTGTGGTCGTTGAAATGTCGGTGAATATTCTGGCCTGTTGGTAACCAGCAAGTCTAAAATGTTTTCGCTACCGTTATGACATCGCGTAGGTTCATTAACTAGCTGCTCGAGATGATTATCTGACAACAACTCGAGAATTACTTCAGAAGCTGCCTTATCCCTGCCTACCTGTGATGTGAACGTAATTACGCCAGTCAATATAAGGCAGATTGAAGTCGCCTCCTAGAATCATAGCATGATCCTTAAAACGGCTAGCTATACTATTTACATTATTTCTTAACTCCTCGACGATAGCTATGTTGGAATCGGGTGGACGGTAGAAGGCGCCTATGATGAGTTTTGACCCGGCAACGTTGAGTTTAATCCATATGATTTCACAGATCGTATCGACGTCTATTTCATTACACGGGAGAAATTTACTCACAGATATAAATACCCCACCTCAATGAGAATGTAATCTGTCTTTACGAAAAACGTTCATGCTATCTTTAAAAATTTCGTTGGAACTTATTTCCGGTTTCAACCAACTTTCTGTACCGATAACGATATCCGCCTCTGTGCTACAAATAACGCTTTCAAGTTCCGGTTGTTTGTTACAAACGCTTCTACAGTTAATTACGAGTACTTTTAACTGCTGTGACTCTATTACGTTCCTCCTACATTCCGGAGTTGCATCTGATTGGGTTGCCCGTAACTGTATTTCGTGTTTCGGGTCTTCATCCCTCAGCCTAATAAACCACCCAGTGCATTTCCACACATCCACTGCCACCCGTGTAGCCGATTCACGTGTGTAGTGCACACCTGACCTATTCAAGGGAACCCTACATGACTCAACCGTGTGGCGGAGATCGAGAAATCTGCAGCCAATATCATCACAGAAACGTCTTAGTCTCTGGTTCAGCCCCTCAATACGGCTCTGAACCAGAGGTCCACAATCAATTCTGTCCACGATGCTACAGATGTTTAGCTTCGTCGAAATTTTGCGGCCACTGGCCACAGAGTTCACCCTTTCAGCCAGCCGCCGGAAGGAAGAGAGGATAACCTCCGACCCAAGGCGACAAGTATCATTGGTGCCGACTATGAGCCACAATCTGTAGTTGGCTACACCCCGTCTGTTCTATGGCATCCGGGATGGCCTTTTCCACATCTCGTATCAGGCCACCCGGAATACACACTGAATGAACGTTGGATTTCTTCCCCGAGGAATCCGCCATTTCCCTAAGGGGCTCTTATGGCGTGGGGCATCGTCAGTGGCTATCGAACGCGTAAATTCAATGAGTATATG